>JAJAGP010005050.1:0-38790 GCA_025084515.1 Ancistrus triradiatus
TTCGAGTCTATACAAAAGTTTCAGGTTGTAAGCAAGTTAAGGTTAATGCTAGGTTTACTACTGTGAACCAGAGTAACAGTCATTTCAGATTTCAGTACCCCCAAATTTACACTTGTATGAATTGCACTTATGCTGTTTAGGATTTATGTTCTAACACCATAAGCTGTATTTGCAAACTCCAAATCTAAGTAATTGAACTTGTATCCCATGAATCCTGTATGTTTCGCTTATGTAATGTATTAATAACTAAAACTTTTGTAAAACAATTCAATTTAAACCTATCAGATAAAGGACTCCAAATTTACATTTGTTGGGCTAGTGTGTGTCATTCCCCGCCAACACAAAAAATCACATAAATGCCAAACATGTACAGGGAGTCACCGACATGGAGTTCTTGGCTTTAAAAGTGTCAGCCCCAGTACGAGCTTTGATAGTGACCATTTACAGACCTCCTAACTATAGTATAAAAGATTTTTTTGCCAAATCTTGTTAATCTTTTGGGTGCCTTTGCTATGATGGATTATGACCATGTTATCATTTTTGGAGATTTAAATGAAAATCTTTTGTTCAAAAATGCAGTGCCCATTGCTGAATTGCTTTCATTCAGAGGATACACACAGATGATACAAACTGTAACTACTGAGAAGAACACGCTTCTGGACAATGTTTTCACATCTCAGGCACAAAAATGCATAGCTTCTGGTGTATTAAACACATACTACAGCTATCACAATCCAGTCTATGCTGTTGTGATATGAAAATTACCAGAAAGCCTCTATATAGTCTTAGATTTTTTTCAGCACGCACTGTTGTACCCTGATGAAGAATTTGATGTGTGTAGATAGATGGACCAGTGTAGCCCTTCCATCGATACACTGGTTTGTTATTTTGCCTTTGGTATTTTGCCTTTGTTATTTTAGGGGGTAATCCTGGGTGGAGATTTTAGTCTCTGTAGGGGGTACGCAGTCAGATTTTTAGTCTGAAGTTCTGCCTTTAAAGTCGCCTCGAGCCCGGCAAGCCTTCGAAGACTAGACAGGGATTTAAATTAAGTGCTGGAGTTAATCTTATTCTACACTTATTTGATGGGTCAGCATAGGTGATGTGTAGCAAAAAAAAATCTAATACTCCAATAGAGATTACACCACTCAACACACATGTATATGTTGCTCCATAAAGTTCAGGTTCTGGATCTCTGCCTCATGGCTGGTACTGTCCTGAATAGTTCTACCATGTACAATTGTTCTGGCTCTCTCTCCTCACTGCTTATGGTCTGCAAATGGAAACAAAACCATTCAACACAACAACAAAAACACTCTAATATGTTTGTTAGTAACTGTTGGTTTGACATTTTGCATTGCGCTTTACCACACTCGATACTCGCCGGCACTGACCAGGCAAAATGGTGTCAGTAGCTGGCGACTCGACTGTGGTACTGCCAATGTACAATGAAAAAACTCAACATAAACATGATCACTATTGTGATATAAAAATGACCAGAAAACCTGATTTCTCTGATTTGTTTCAGTTGTACCCTGATGAGGAATTCGTTGTGTGTAGATAGATGGATCTCTGGTTCAGGTAGAGTGTTCCAGCTGGGCTATACGTAGCCCTTCCATCGGTACACTGGTTTGTTATTTTGCCTTTGTTATTTTAGGGGGTAATCCTGGGTGGAGATTTTAGTCTCTGTAGGGGGTACGCAGTCAGATTTTTAGTCTGAAGTTCTGCCTTTAAAGTCGCCTCGAGCCCGGCGAGTCTTCGAAGACTAGACAGGGATTTAAATTAAGTGCTGGAGTCGATCTAATTCTACACTTGCCTTAGAATAAGGGCAGAGCTGGGGGTTCATAGTCAAAGAGTCTTATGGTGATCAGAGACGTTGGGTTGCTGTCTTCTGCCGCTCGTGGGGTTGCCAATGTCTCATGTGATCCCTCTTGGCTGTGTTTCCTACCAGTTCTCCTCTTTCTAGCTTTCTAGCTATGCTGCTATAGCTAATGCTGCCGGGGTCTCATGCTACACTTGGCATCAGTGATTGACATGGCATCAGTGATTGTTAATAAACACTGTGCTCTTAATCAATAACTGTTTTTCTCTCCGAGCTGTGTTCCGGCAGTTTCCCGGCCCCACACTCACATGATGTACATCTGATGGAGCTCCACTGTGCATAATTCACATTTTATTCGACCATGACTCCATGACTTTTAGTTTCGCTCTTCGATTGTATCATCATACCCGGCCACTTAATGTCGATGTGAATACTTCACATTTTATTCGAACTTTGACTCCATGACTGTAGTTTCGCTCTTAATTTATCATCATACCCGGGCCACTTAATGTCGATGCGCATACTTCACATTCTATTCGAACTTTGACTCCATGACTTTAGTTCGCTCTTAGATTTATCAACTACGCCGCCCAAGGAGGTTGGGTCCCTGTTTGAGTCTTGGTCCTCCCAAGGTTTCTTCCTAGAACTAGGGAGTTTTTCCTTGCCACTGTCGCCCTAGGCTCGCTCAATTTGGGATTGGACGTAGTTATTAGGAGATAATCTAAACTTGTAAAGTTGCTTTGAGACAATGCTCCATTGTAAAAAGCGCTATATAAATAAATCTGACTTGACTTGACTTGACTTATTCGGTGGGTCAGCATAGGTGAAACTTCATGTTCTGTATCTCTCTCTCCCTCCTTCCTGGAAACAAGCTAAACCTCTCATCATAAACATGATTATTGTTATGATATACAAATGACTAGAAAGCCTCTCTAATCTCTGATTTTTTTCCAGCACGCACTGTTGTACCCGATGAACAAGTCGTTGTGTGTAGATAGATGGATCTCTGGTTTAGGTAGAGTGTTCCAGCTGGGCTATACGTAGCCCTTCCATCGGTACACTGGTTTGTTTATTTTGCCTTTATTATTTTGCCTTTATTATTTTAGGGGGTAAAATCCTGGGTGGAGATTTTAGTCTCTGTAGGGGGTACGCAGTCAGATTTTTAGTCTGAAGTTTTCTGCGTTTAAAATCGCCTCGAGCCCGGCAAGCCTTCGAAGACTAGACAGGGATTTAAATTAAGTGCTGGAGTCTATCTAATTCTACACTTATTCGATGGGTCAGCATAGGTGATGTGTAGGAAAAAATTCTAATACTCCAGTAAAAATAAGACCACTCAACACGAATGTGCCTGTTGCTCCATAAAGATAACGAGTGTACAATGTCCCTCCCACAGTGTAGTCAAATCCGAATCGTCACTGTCTCTGCTTCAGTTTGGTGAGGGGGGGGGGGGGGGGGGTGAACTGTAGTGTAAACTAATTGAAGATTAAAATGTAGCTATAGGTCATGTACATAGTTCACATAGTTCACAATTTTTTTTTTCTATAACTTTGTTAATTGTATTTAGCGTCTTGCAAAAGGCAAAATGTACATCAAACCCCCCCCAAAAAAATGTTTTTCATTTTATAGTAGTGTATTGTTCCTTAGTGTTCTGTTCTGTATTCTCCTGTTCCATATTGTTCTGTTGTACCCTTTACTCTCCAGCTTGTGCTTTTATGTGTCTGTATAACCTGTTCATGTTTTTCAGAAGTTATACAGAAGTTCTACACCATTGCATCCAGGCTGGTAAAAAATAAAAAAAAAAAAAAATAAAAAAAAAAAACATTACATTTTATTGTAGTGTGATGTCCCTCTTTGTTCTGTTCTGAACTTTAGTATTCAGCTTGTGATTTTATGCATGTATATAACCTTGTTGTGTTTCAGAAGTCATTATGTCCGGGCTGGTAATCTGATTTCGGATACATGTACATAAGTTGCGACTGTACATATTCATTTAAAACGTGGGTTTTAAACGTGGTTTAGGATGGACGATGATGATATACCAGACATCAAAGCCTGAGAGGATATTCCTCAATGACAGCTGTCTGGAAGTCTGAGTCTGTCCATAAAAAACATTAGACTCATTAACATTGATATTTGAGTGTCAGCGCAGTGCTTTAGAAATCCAGCTTCAAATCCTGTCCCACACACCTGTGTGGAGTTTGCATGTTCCCTCTGTGTCCGCGTGGGCGATGTATACATTATTGTTTAGTCTTTCAGCCCTAGTACATGTTGAAAGTTAGCAGGTATTTTGTAACTGTATGCTGCATTGTTTAACATTTTAAAAGAAATGTTAAATACTGAGCAGAGACTTGAGGTTTATAAGTACTGCATATTGCATGCTAACACATGGTTAAAAAGGATTGCCTTTACAGTCCTGTTATTGCACTTTGTCACCTTCAGTGCATTTTCATGTTTTTCAACAAGTCTTTTAAAAATGTAAAATTGTAATAATGAAATATCTTCAAGTTTGAAGTATTGTATTTATTGTGTATTTTCCTCCAAATACAGCTTTTTGAGCATTCGTTACATGTAAGCTGTGTTTATTTCTTAGCACCATCACACCACCGAGTCTTATCAAAGGTTAAACCTGTATTTTGTGGATAGCAGGTGTAGGCTGACCTACACTTTGACACCGGCAGCATTCAGCTTTTGAAAAATTGGTTCAAACTAAGACTTCCAGGACTCGGCGTCATCTCAGTCTCGGGGTAAGGTGGACTCAGTAACTGATGTTGAGACCAGCTGAGTGCAATGCGTCTGCAATGAAGTAGTTTGATTTTATTGCTTCACTTGAGTGTGTCCGCAAAATCCAGAATTATTATTAAATTTCCACATTTAATAATAAAAATGGGTAGAATTGAAGTTGTTTGATATATTCAGATAACTTTATGTAGTGACTTCTGATTACATTTGTTCACAGGCATCTATCTCTCCGGGTTGTTTTACTGGGGCTCAAGCCACAAATGTTTTGAGTAATATAGCCCCAGTTATAACTTTTAACATTATATCTAACATTATAGTTAACATTATATCTAATATTTAATGTTAATGTCTTTATATTCCTTTAACAGCTAAAGACAGCATAGATCTCTGTCAGGTCTTTTGTCTTTAATTATGCTGTGTGCACATACAGTATATCACTGAACTTATTCAATGTCAGTATACTCAACCTCATCATTTCCATATTGTAATAACTTTACACAAATTTTCATATAATTTACTGCAGATCTGAGTTTAAGCTCATTTTCAAGCGATATGAACTATTAAATTTAAACACTGGTTATTTTAAGTTTTACATATAGCACAATGATCATTCAGGGCTTAAATGGAAGTAAACACTTGGGTCAACATATTTATTCCCCTCCAGGCTTCTATTTCCATCATTTAGGTTCCATTTGACAACATCAAACACAGAAAAAAAACACATTTTATTTTTGGGGTTTAAAATGTGTGGATGTTGGTAAAGCTAAATCCAAAATTTGGAACAGATACAACAAGGTATTCAAGAGTTCAAGAGCACAACTTTTTTAGTATTGATCAACAGGTGACTCAAAATTGTCCATAACCTCTAAGAAAACATTCTGACTAAAACCGCTAACTAATGAAAATAGGAAGATGGCAAACAAGTTCCAGCGGGAAGATTTACGGGAGGCCTCCCTTGGGTGACATCTCACGTGAACTTTACACGGAATCTCCTGTTGTTTAAGGAGTACACGGGTAAAGCACACGAAGCCCCAGTTACACTGGAAATGAATGCATGTTCATGAGACAAGATGAGCAAGTGAAAAAGGACATTACTGACATTTTAAATGCAGTTTAACAGTATCATGGAGTTGTTTTGATGGTAAGTGAATATTCTGTGACAAAATCAAAAGTTGTTTCACATTTTAAGCATATATTAAAAGACAAAATAGTTAGGTTGGTGTGGTTGTTTAGGTAAACAAACATGGCGGACAGCTATGTTCGGTTTGTGATTTCTTGGCCTGGGGCTCCTGCCAATGCATTAACTATAATTCAATCAGTTTTCAACCTACAGCCCTCAAAATTGGCATAATCGGTCCATGATGCACGTCGCAGGGGCACGCTCCGCCGCAACACACTCGCAGTTTCTGCAGGAACTGCACTTTCTAGTTTTTATTATTATTCCACCTGATTTTCTGCGCGTATCTCCTACAGTTTTCGAGATATAGACACGGGACAAACACCAAAACGTCCGACATGTTCCGGAGAAGTGTGCTAGTCGATAGCGAAGAAAAATGTTGTTGCATTCGCACGCTACACTCGCATTTGTGCGAAAAAAAGTCTCATTCACTTGAATAGGATTTTTTTTTAAACTGCCGTAACTCGGTCAGTTTTGGAGCTACAAACACAAAACTCGGCATGGTCGGACCTGGGCTGACCCATCATCTCAAGTTTCGGACAGATAAGACTCTTTGATCACTTTCTGTCACTCTTTAAAAATCACTCCATTCATTGACTATGGCAGAAGCTAGAGTGTGCACTCTAGATTTCAGAGAAAATCGATTATTTCACTTTTTCATTGAACAAACTTCTCTAAAATCCTGATACTTTCAGCTAGAAACTCCATTTAAACTGCAAATGGTAGAGATACTTCCCCTTCATAATTTTTCAAAAGATTGCCTCGCTAAACAAATTATTTTTCGAGCTGTGACGATTTGATCGGGACTAAAGACCAAAATTTCCCTCATTGACAGCCATATTAATTTTCGGAACACCGAGGACACTTTTTCCAAAGTTTCATTTGTGTTTAACCTGTCATAACTTTGAGGCTTTTTTGTCAATCCACACCATTTTATATTGTAGCGATCAGTAAGGGGTCCTCTGTCAACAACCTTTTCAGTTAATTGATTGGTTGAATATTTTTGGAGTTATGATCATTTGATTGAGAAGTCCAAAATTGCTTGAAACTGAGATTTTAGGGATTTTTATTAATTCACTTTTTCACTGAACAAACGTGTCTAAAATCATTATACTTTCATCTAGAAACTCCATTTAAACTTCAAATGGTAGAGATACTTCCCCTTAATGACACATCAAAGTATCTCATTGTTCAACAAATTATTTTTGGAGTTATGACGGTTTGTTCGGGACTAGGTATTGATTTTCCTTCCATTGACCCCCAATAATAATTTACTTATTTGTCTTTTTCTAAATTTTCATGTGTTTTTAACTTGTCATAACTCTAACAATTTCTCATCAATAAACACAGTTTTTTGTCAGAGCGATCAGCAAGGGCTCCTCTCCCACAAAAGCTTTACAGAAAAGCTATCGGTTAATTAGTTTTGGAGTTATAACCGTTTGTTTGAGAGGTCTGACACAGAGATTTTACATGAAACATATGGCTGTGTAGATTTGAAATGTAACTGTCATTGTCTCTCCCTCTGTCTCTCTCTCTCACACACACACACACACACGCACATGCAGGCCACGCCCACACAGAGCAGCTGTCATTCACATAGAATGGCTTGGATCAGCTCTTCTGGGACCTATTAGGTCCATTGTTTGCATAGTAACACAGAGGGCACAGAGGTACCTGGTAGGACAGTTTTCGCCCTACAGCCATGAAATTTGGCAGGCTTGGTCCCGGGTGCAATCTGAGGTGACATGTGATGCCCATGGGACCCCTGTGGACCCCGACTGGGTACTGGGGCCCCTTGCGGGCCAATGACCATAACTCAGTCAGTTTTCGACCTACGGCCATGAAATTTGGCAGGCTTGGTCCCGGGTGCAATCTGAGGTGATATGTGATGCCTATGGGGCCCATGAGGACCCCGGCTGGGCACTGGGGCCGCTGGCGGGCCAATGACTGTAACTCAGTCAGTTATTGACCTATGAAAACATCATTAAGCAGGCTTGGTCCCGGGTGTAATCTGAGGTGACGTGTGACGCCCATAAGGCCCCAGAGAACCCCGGCTGGGCAATTGGTCCCCTGGCGGGTCAATGAACGTAACTCAGTCGGTTTTCAACCAACGGCCACAAATTTTGGCAGGCTTTGTCCCGGGTGAAATCTGAAGTGAAATGTGATGCCCATGCGACCCCTGTGGACCCCGGCTGGGCACTGGGGCCGCTGGCGGGCCAATGAACGTAACTCAGTCAGTTTTCAACCAACGGCCACAAAATTTGGCAGGCTTGGTCCAGAGTGAAATGTGAGGTGACATGTGATGCCTATGGGGCCCCTGTGGACCCCGGCTGAGCACTGGGACCCCTAGCGGGCCAATAAACAAAACTCAAATTTGGCAGGCTTGGTCCAGGGTGAAATCTGAGGTGATGTGTTATGCCCATTTGGCCCCTGTGGATTCCAGCAGGGCACTGAGGCTCCTGGCAGGCCAATGACCGTAACTCAGTCAGTTGTCGATCTACGACCACAAAATTCGGCAGGCTTGGCCCCGGGTGCAATCTAATGTGACTTATGATGCCCATGTGGCCTTTGAGGACCATCGCTGGGCACTGGGGCCCCTAGCGTGGCCAATGACGGTAACTCAGTCAGTTATTCACCTATGGCCACGAAATTTGGCAGGCTTGGTTCCCCGTGCAATCTGAGGTAACATATCATGCCCCTGGGGCCCATGAGGCCCCAGCATCGGCACTGGGGCCCCTGGCAGGTCATTGACCATACCTCAGTTGATTATCAATGTACAGCCACGAAATTCAACAGGCTTGATACCGGGTGCAATCTGAGGTGACATGTCATGCTTTTGCTGTCCTTGAGGTCCCTGATGGGTCACTGGGGCCTCTGGAAGGTCATGGAATGTAACTCAGTCAGTTTTAGACCTAATGTTTTGTAGTTCAGCAGGCTTGGTCCCGTGTGCAGCCTGAGGTGACAACAATGACTACAGTCGGCTTTTGACCTACATACTCGGTCTCTGATGCATTTCGCAGGGGGACGCACCGCCGCAAGACACTCGCAGTTTCTGCAAGAACTGCACTTTCTAGTTGTTATTATTATTTCACCTGTTTTTCGGTTCGTATCTCCTCCTACAGTTTTCGAGATATCGACACGGGACAAACACCAAAACGTCCGGGATGTTCCGGAGAAGTGTGTTTGTTGATAGCTAAGAGAATTGTTGTTGCATTCGCACACTATACTCGCATTTGTGGGACCTGGGCTGACCGAGACTCATCATCTCAAGTTTCGGACAGATAAAACTCTTTGATCACTTTTTATCTCTCTTTAAAAATCACTCCATTCATTGAATAGGGCAGACGCTAGAGTGTGCACTCTAGATTTCAGGAAAATCCAATAATTCACTTTTTCACTGAACAAACGTGTCTAAAACCCTGATACTTTCACCTAGAAACTCCATTTAAACTGCAAATAGTAGAGATACTATCAATGACTGTAACTTAGACAATTTTCGACCTATGGCCACGAAATTTGGCAAGTTTGGTCCCGGGTGCAATCTGAGGTGACATGTGATGCCCATGGGGCCCCTGTAGACCCCGGGTGGGTACTGGGACCCTTGCAGGCCAATGACCGCAACTCAGTCAGTTTTCAACCTATTGCCACAAAATTCAGCAGGCTTGGTCCCAGGTGCAATCTGAGGTGACATGTGATGCCCATGGCACCCCTGTGGACCCCGGCTGGGTACTGGGACCCCTTGCAGGCCAATGACCGTAACTCAGTCAGTTTTCGACCTACGGCCACGAAATTGGGCAGGCTTGGTCCCGGGTGAAATCTGAGCTGGCATGTGATGCCCATGGGACCCCTGTAGACCCTGGCTGGGCATTGGGGCCCCTAGTGGACCAATGACCATAACTCAGTCAGTTTTTGACGTACGGCCACAACATTTTGCAGGCTTGGTCCCGGGTGAAATCTGAGGTGACATGTGATGCCCATGGGGCCCCTGTGAACCCCAGCAGGGCACTGGGGCCCCTAGCAGGCCAATGAGTGTGACTCAATCAGTTATTGATTTATGATCACGAAATTCGGCAGGCTTGGTCCCGGGTGAAATCTGAGGTGACATATGATGCACATGGGGCCCTTGTAGACTCCAGCAGGGCACTGGGGCCCCTGGCGGGGTACTGGGACCCCTTGCAGGCCAATGACCGTAACTCAGTCAGTTTTCGACCTACGGCCACGAAATTGGGCAGGCTTGGTCCCGGGTGAAATCTGAGCTGGCATGTGATGCCCATGGGACCCCTGTAGACCCTGGCTGGGCATTGGGGCCCCTAGTGGGCCAATGACCATAACTCAGTCAGTTTTCGACCTACTGCCACGAAATTTGACAGGCCTGGTCCCAGGTGCAATCGGAGGTAACATGTGATACCCTGAGGTGACTACAATGACTACAGTTGGCTTTTGAAATACATACTCGGTCCCTGATGCACCTCACTGGGGGCACGCACCACCGCAACACACTCGCAGTTTCTGCAGGAACTGCACTTTCTAGTTGTTATTGTTGCTGTGTTTTTGGTGCCTAGTTTCCGTGTTTTGGAGTACCTCATAATAAACTGTTGTGTTTGAACTGGAACACTGCGTTCGCCTGCTCATCCCTCGACTGCCATGTAACAGAGTGATCTATTTCAAGTGTTTATTTCTATTAATGTTGATGATTATGGCTTACAGCTAATGAAAACCCAAAAGCCATTATCTTAGAAAATTAGAATATTACATAAGATCAATTGATAAAAAAATTATTTTTAATTCAGAAATGTTGGCCTACTGAAAAGTATGTACTGTAAATGCATTCAATACCTTGGTTGGGGCTCTTTTTACACACAGTACTGCATCAATGCAGTGTAGGATGGAGGCGATCAGCCTGTGGCATTGCTGATGGGATACGGAAGCCCAGTTTGCTTTCATAGCAGCCTTCAGCTCATCTGCATTGTTGGGTCTGGTGTCTCTAATCTTCGTCTTGACAATACCCCATAGATTCTTTATGGGGTTTAGGTCATTCGAGTTTGTTGGCCAATCAAGCACAGTAATACTGTGCTTTTGGCAGTGTGGACAGGTGCCAAGTCCTGCTGGAAAATGAAATTTCCATCTCCAAAAAGCTTGTCGGCAGAGGGAAGCATGAAATGCTTTAAAATTTCCTGGTAGATGGCTGCGCTGACTTTGGTCTTGATATAACACAATGGATCTACACCAGCAGATGACATGGCTCCCCAAACCATCACTGATTGTGGAAACTTCACACTAGACCTCAGGCAGCTTGGATTGTGTGCCTCTCCACTCTTCCTCCAGACTCTGGGACCCTGATTTCCAAATGAAATGCAAAATTTACTTTCATCTGAAAACAACACCTTGGACCACTGAACAACAGTCCAGTTTTTTTTCTTCTTGGCCCAGGTAAGATGCTTCTGGCATTGTCTCTTGGTCATAAGTGGCTTGACACAAGGAATGCGACAGCTGTAGCCCATGTCCTGGATACGTCTGTGTGTGGTGGCTCTTGAAGCACTGACTCCAGCTGCAGTCCACTCCTTGCGAATCTCTCCCAAATTTTTGAATGGCCATTTTCTTGACAATCCTTTCAAGGCTGTGTTTATCCCGGTTCCCACTCAGACCTGATTGTCATCTGACTGAGTGAAAACAGCTGACTCTAATTTCACCTTCAAATTAACTGCTAATTCTAGAGGTTCACATCCTTTTGCCACTCAGTAATATGTAATATTGGATCATTTTCCTCAATAAATAAATGAACAAGTGTAAAGTTTTTGCTTCATTTGTTTAACTGGGTTCTCTTTATCTACTTTTAGGACTTGTGTTGAAATATGATGATGTTTTAAGTAATATTTATTTAGAAATATAAAAAATTCTAAAGGGTCCACAAAGCTTTCAAGCATGACTGTATGTTCCTCTTGAGTTTTAGCAGAAATCTCAACACGGTCACATATTTCACTCCGATTTGCTAGTGGCAATGCTATTATTTTAATAATACAAATGTGAGTGTCATTGATGTCTCCAAAGCTAAGGAGTAATTGGTGAGAAGAAAAAGTGTAGTCCAGGACAAAATATGTGGTAAATAAATAGTGACACTGATTACTGTTTTTTTTTTTAAGAGCTCAGTGTCATATTCACAGTTTGCTGTGACTTCCACTCAAGAGAAAACAGTTCTCAAAGGAGGAAGCCTAAAAGACAGGTTTTGTTTGAGAGGCAGTCTCACATCTGACATCTTGTGGGCACAGTGCAGTGTGTGTATCATGGTGTTGGAGGTTTTTCTGCAGCCAACCTGACAGTTTGCAACTCCATAGATTCTGTGGGATGCACAAATGAAACCACCCCTTGGAGGCTGAGAGTACACTTGGCTACACTTCAGAAAAGATAAGGGTTAATTGTGTACTGTTGTTCGGAGTGTGCTTGTGTTTTGTCTCCAGACTCCTTCAAATTCCACCTTCAAAGGGAAAATCAGATCATTTCATTTTGCATGGTTTCTTTCAACATTTTGACTTGTGATTGCGTTGGCTCTTTTGACTTGTTAAATCCCCCCCCCACACACACACACACACGCACACACACACACACACACGCATACACGTACGCGTAAACACTCACACATACAGTGGATTGTATGTTGACACTATTTTGAAATACTAAACAGCAACTGCATACAAAGCTCATCAGACATCATATATCATCACCAAATCTACAAGTCGGCGGTCATCTAAATTTCTACTTCTACTACTACTACTAGCTTGGTACAACAGTAGTACAGGTATTCCAACAATGATTCCTTCATTTATAAAAGGGCTTCTGTGAAAATCGATGCACAAATAAATATTGCTTTTCTTTCAGTTGTTGGGTGTCACCTCAGAAGATCATCTTGATCCACATACTAAATTGGTCAGAGGTTTCATTCTGGATGCCCATTGTGATGAAACCCTACCTATTTTTCCAAGCTTATAACCAGTAATAGGAGTACCCTGTTTTTTCTCTAAACGCATCACTCAACCTTCATCTTGAAAGCCCTATACACTGGATTTAAGCACAGGGCCTCAGACATTGTCATTTCCTCCAGCTGGCTCTGCCCACTGAGCCTATAACGGCCAGGGTTTTTTTGACAGGAGGAAGGAGACGAGAGTAGGTATAACTAAACAAAGGGTTTTTTACGCAAGATGTGGCCACACACAAACATAAATAGTGATCATGGAACTAAAATGCGGCACATGGCAATAATCAAACAAAGGAAGCCCACACCTGCTATGCTATGCTAACGCCAGCGAGGTACTATAAACAGAAACATACAAAGAGAAAGATATCCCTGCAGGCAGACCATGACCAGTGAAGCAGGCTTACCGCAACACAGCAACTTTGATTTTTAAAAAGCAGAAGATTTGCTCTAGGTTAATAAGGATAAGGTTAAGGTTATCATCCAAGTAATGAGGAAAAAAAGGAAATGGTTCTGAAAAGTAATTAACAATGCTGAAAAAAGTACATAAAATTACATAAAGTAATGTCTTTGTCACCATATTTTTCATGATGAAATTCTGACAACCACACTTTACCATAAATTGAACTTTTTTTTTTTTAACACTGTAGTTCCTGCAGAGGACAAACACCGCCATAGCATAAAGTGGTGATTGAAAGTTTGTGAACCTTTTAGAATTTTCGATATTTCTTCGTAAATATGACCTAAAACATCATCAGATTTTCATACAAGTAGATAAAGAGAACCCAGTTAAACAAAAATATTATATATTAAAAATATTATACTTGGTCAATTATTGCAGCAATAACTGCAGCTACATGTTTCCTGTAACTGTTGATCAGTCCTGCACTCCGGGTTGGAGGAATTTCAGCCCATTCCTCCATACAGAACAGCCTCAAATCTGGGATGTTGGTGGGTTTCCTCGCATGAACTGCTCGGTTCAGGTCCGTCCACAACATTTTGATTGGATTAAGGTCAGGACTTTGACTTGGCCATTCCAAAACATTAACTTTATTCTTCTTTAACCATTCTTTGGTAAAACGACTTGTGTGCTTAGGGTCGTTGTCTTGCTGCATGACCCACCTTCTGTGGAAATTCAGTTCATGGACAGATGTCCTGACATTTTCTTTTAGAATTCTCTGATATAATTCAGAATTCATTGTAACATCAATGATGGCCAGCCATGCTGACCCAGATGCATCAAAACAGGCGCAAACCATGATACTATCACCACCATGTTTCACAGATGGGATAAGGTTCTTATGCTGGAATGCAGTGTTTTCCTTTGTCCAAACATAATGTTTTTCTTTTAAACCAAAAAGTTCTATTTTGGTCTCATCCGTCCACAAAATATTCTTATAATAGCCTTCTGGCTTGTCCACATGATTTTTAGCAAACTGCAAATGAGTATTAATGTTCTTTTTTGGAAAGTGACTTTCTTGCAACCTTGCCATGCACACCATTGTTATTCAGTGTTCTTCTGATGGTGGACATCATCAGTCCTTTGTGACCTCGACATGTATTGCACACATTGCTCTTGGAGTAATCTTTGTTGATTGACCACTCCTGGGGAAGTTAACAATAGTTTTGAATTTCCTCCATTTGTACACACTCTGTCTGATTTAGGATTGGAGTCCAAACTCTTTAGAGATGGTTTTGTAACCTTTTCCAGCCTGATGAGCATCAACAACACTTTTTCTGAGGTCCTCAGAAATCTCCTTTGTTCGTGCCATGATACACTTCCACAAACATGTGTTGTGAAGAAAACACCTCACTCTAATTTCACCTTCAAATTACCTGCTAATCTGAGCGGTTCACATACTTTTGCAACTCACTAATATGTAATATTGGGTCATTTTCCTCAATAATTAAATGACCAAGTATAATATTTTGTCAAATTTTTTACCTGTGTTCTCTTTACCTACTTTTAGGACTTGTGTGAAAATCTGATGATGTTTTAGGTCATATTCATGCAGAAATATAGAAAATTCTAAAGTCTTGACAAACTTTGAAGCACAACTGTATGTACCTAATGGATTTTTTTGCGATCCTGTCCAGGATCAAACGGATAAGAGAGTGTGTTATGCCGGTTTAGAGGAAGGAGACAAACATGGCGACTGGATCAAAACAAGACAACATTTATTAGAAGTGACAGACTGCAATTGTGGTCAGAAACACTCCAAGGTCAAAAAACGGTAGAAGAGAAATACAACAGAGTCAAAAAGGTAGAGGCAAGAGCCGACAGAATGGGACCAAATCCAGGTAAACGATGCAATAATCAGTGCTCAGAAGCTAGGAAAGAACCAAGTGACTTAGCAACAAGAGCGCAGAGAAAGAGAGTATAAATAGACAGGAGAAAGGACTGGAAGATAAGCAACAGGTGTGGAGGGTTAGAAGGATGGAGAGAAGGTGGTCCACTGAGCTGGCTGCAGCTGTGACAAAGTGAATGAATGAAAACAATTGATGAAACTTCATTAAAAGAGATGGCCCATGGCAGGTTATTATAAACTGTTGCATCATAACAATTCCAAATTAGCTTCGTCATCTTTTCCAAGAACTTCCCTGTCACAAAGCTTTTGATACTCTTCACCAGACTGTTTGTCAGAGGGAACCCCAAAGGTTCTATTTTTTCATTAAGAATGACATCATGTTCTTGCAGAATGCTTTTCAATCTTTGCATGCAGGGGCAACACAAAAAATAGAAGTCATTCTTTAGGTTTGCATTAGCATCAAGTACTGTGTTGCAAGAGTCACACTGTCAAGGATAGTCTGTTCTAATGCCAAGGTATTGGAGGCCAACAACCTTCATAATAATAGTGAACATATTTAGATGGACTTCCAACTTAATTTTGGAAAAGATAAAATGAAGATGGCATAAGAGCTGGAAACATTGTGTTAAAACATTTGCAGTAAGTAAGGAAGCGCTCCATTGGTCAAATGATGCCATAACAGACAGGATATCAGCATCAATAAACTCATTTTGGAGAATTTCCTTGTGATTCATTGTATTTTTCTTTCTTTTTTTCTTTTCTATTTGGCATTCTTGGTGAGGAGCAAAGAAATAATTTCATTGTACATGGAAACCTATTTCCTTACTGTGCAAATGGCAATAAACTCTTTGAATCTTGAATCCTTTGAAAGAGATGTACCAAAATACAATGGCTTGTCACAAGTTTCTGTCGGGGGGAGCTCTCCTGGGCTGGTAATGCAGAATACTGTACGTCCATTCTCATATTTGTGGCAAAACAGTTCTCACAATAACAATATTCATCCAGTTATCTCCTTTTTAACCTTTTTTTCCCCTCACTGTTAAGTGTCCTTGGCTTGGGGATGAAGTGCTCACAAGGACTTTCCTGCTGAGAACTCAAAATCCTAGAGTGACTCTGTGTATCGGACTACATACTGCCTTATGCATATTTTTATGTTACTTTATTTGAACTATCACTATAAGACTTATTTGATTAGATAAGTTTCATTCTTTCATTTATCATCTACACCACCCAAAGAGGTTGGGTCCCTTTTTGAGTCTTGGCCCTCCCAAGGTTTCTTCCTCATAATGGTTAAGGAGTTTCTCCTTGCCACTGTTGCCCTTGGCTGTAGATATTAGAATGTAATCTAATATTGTAATCTAAAATTTGCTTTGAGAACATTCTCCATTGTCAAAAGCAGTTTTACACGCAACCAAAACTTTTGCAGACCCACTTAAAGAAGCTGGAGCTAGAGAGTATGCGACAATACTACCAGTTACAGCTGTTGTTATTTTGGTAGAGAAAGTTGGATGTTAGCAGAGAAATTATGGTATGGCAGTTGCCACAAGCAGCTTATCTGAAGCCTGTACCTTGGCAATTGAGTATCTGCACCTCTATGCCTGTGTCTTCCGCCTCCACAAAGTTTGCTTCATACAGCATGTCTCTGTTGCTGTTCTTTCCAGATCAGACTTTATCCACCACATTGCTTTAGTACCTGAGTGTATAGAATATAAAATTAATTCTTATTTTCTATTTTTTGAGTATATTGCCAAATGCTTGAGTGGCATTCTATGCTTTGGACACTTATTACAGTGTATATTTACTGGGAAAGCTCACAAAGTTTGTTCTGCTCTCATGCTTGAGCACAAACTTAGGTTGACTAATTAGGTGCTTGCCACTCCACATTAGTGTGATATTACCATTGGCGAGGTGTTAACCCTTGTGTGTCATGTAAACTTGTTGAAGAAATATCCTCAAGATGTATTTTGCTTTGTGGACCCCTTTTTTCCTTGTGGAGTCCTGCCAGTTAATACTTTTAGGATTTCTACTACAATATACTCCCCTGAATATGACGAACTTTACCTAGGGTGGAATTTGCTTTCTGTAGCATTGACAAGGTTCACTAAGAAGCTGAAATATTTGTCTTCTGAGAGTAAGCAGAATTTTTTGTGTTAGTCATCACAGGGACCCATCATTTAATTAATTGTTTTAAGATGTCTTTAAATTGGACACATCATTGAAAGGGTTGTGACAATGTGGTCTCCAATACTCTTTCCACAGGCTGACCTTCTCAGTTGTGAATTCACTTTTTTGTGTGGGGTTATTATGACCCACGCTGTGGATTGTAAGTATTTTTTTGTGTTTTTGCTTCTTTTTGTGTATGGCACATCATTGAGCCAACTGCAACTGTAAATAGAACAGTTGAGGAGCTTGAGAAGGGAATGTAATGGTTATAAACCAAGTTCATATTTGACAATAATGCAGAACTATGTTGCAAGAAAAAAAAAACTCAGTTATTTTATTTCTAAACAAGCAAAAGGTCCTTTAATCAGAGCCTATGTGACCAACATAGATATGCTGAATACCTTCTTCTGCAAAGAGAGACAACAAACCAAATGAGGTGTCTCATGCATCCTGATGGACATAATTGAGAAAGACTGCTACGGATTTCAATACTGACCTTTAGACTGCTGATGCCTCTGAGTGCTCCTGTAAAGAAGAGCTACTCAGGGGACAGCTAAAGCTAAACACCATATGAGCTAAAGTACTAGATGCTGATTTACAGCTACATGAACTTACAAAAAGCGTTTCCAATACATAAACAATGGATGAGTGTGTTAATTCAAATGAATCAGAGCTACTAAGTAGTACTATGTTGTTGTACAATACAGCAAGTCCCAGCAATGAAGTCACCAGTAACCAGTTCCATTCCGAGGGTTGGTTCAAGTTCGTATGTCCAATATGTAAATATTTAGCCTAAGCATTCAGCTTGAGAATCCAACACCTGATCTTGCTTACTTTCATTTTAGTGTCCATTGCTATGGCTTGCCACTTCTTAGCAAGATCATCACTGCTATTACACTTAATACCAGGCATTCTGTATTATGAGTCACGCTGACCCGGCCTTGTGATGCTAGAGGGCAGAATTAACCCATGTTTCAGCCTGGGCATGTTCAGTGTTATCGCGCATGCGATTGGTGACATGTGTCGTATCCTCACACCATTACAGCCCTCACACGGGTTTTGCGTGCTTGTGGCTTTTGTTGGCGCTTCGTGAGTTAGGGAGACTGGTAGATCTATCGCATTTAGCCTGTGTAGAGACTAGAAGGCTCGAGGTTTGATAGGGATTAGTGGCTAGGCTAGGGTCAGCAGCCCCATGGCTATCGGCTTCTTCGCGCTTAATCTACTCCATTCTCGCGGATCCATTTGGGCTCACTAGCCTCCTCATCTCTGTGATTTTGGAAATGGCACCTTCCCATTTTGATTGCACTGTCAAGGGATGCTGAGCTGCGTTCAGTCTCATCCCTTGTGTTTGCATGTCCATTTCATGCTCCAACCAGGCTTAGCCTGCGGCGCGTTCTTTTCAAGCTTTGCCAGGACAGAGTACCGTGAATTGTCTTGTGCATGCACATCCATCTCACGCTCCGCTATACGGAGTACCATGCGTCGCCTCGTATAGCCTTCAGGGATTGTAGAGGAATTCCCAAGGCATTTCTCACAGCACGCCACGCCATCGCTCTCTCTCACTTAGCGGCTTTAGTCTGTGTATGTGCAGCCTTTGAGAGAGAAAGAGAGCGCGAGTGCTCCGTTTGAATTTTTGGAGCGCATTTATTTACCGCAGTGCAGTGTAATGCTGCAAGTAATTCTTTTCCTTTTTCCCCATTTGATTTTGTCATTAATACTATGTTCCTGGTTTTGTTTTCGTCCCAGAATGGCCTTGTTAAGTGCCCTTAAAGATTCCCTTTTCACTTCGGTTTCTGTGCCTGAGTGGCAAATAGCATTCACTAAATCCTCACACCGCAGCCGAGGGTTCGATCCCCAGCCACATTCCATTTGTTTTGGCTAATTCAGTTCCCTTTCATTTATTTACATTTTGGCTCACCCCTTTCATTTAGAGCTAACTGCATTTGGGTCCTAAAAACCCTTTTTACTTTTGTTTTCACGGTTCATCCAGTTTTTATTATGGCGAACCATAACATTCTGGATTGAAAATAGCACAATAATTCCACAAAAAGAAGGTATGGACTGTAAACAGTCGATGTCATGGCCACAATCCTAACCAAAACAAACCACTGTGATTGCTTCCATGCTGAGGAACAGCCTAACCGGCCTGGATCCACTAGCTTCACTCATTAAATACTTACTGTTATGTTCCAGTTTATGGTTCCAACGATACCTATCACCACACACAATCCATAAGAACACTCAAAACTATATACAACCAACATCTGAAACCCATGGCAAAAGCGAACAATCAGAGTCAGAATGGCTCTGACTGTTCGGCACCAAAATCCAGTATCAAACACAATAGTTTTCAAGCACAAGCGAGCCGAGCAAAAACATGCAAAATTTGTCTCAAAAAAGAAATGTTTCAGAAGAGAATCAAAGAATTCATCAAAGTGAGTTTAAGGCAAATTTCCAAAATGTGTTGCAAGTCAACATGAGGCATGTACATAAAGCACAAAACACTACGCTAAATAACAGCAGGCTCTAAAACACACCGAAGCAGCACACATGATATGATTGACCTCTCACATGCTCAGGCTCATATGATGTGCCCACACACAAAATGAGACAAAACAAACAAACAAAAAAAGACACATGACCTGAGCATAGGTCTTAATACTACAGAAAATAGTTGTGAAGTTCTATTGGTCTGGACAACACTGGACTCGTGCTGCTGCCAGGGGCTAATTGACAAAGAGCACAGAGGCTTCTTTATGGTGGTAACTTGCCATGGATTGTCAAAGCATGGGCATTGTTACAATGAACAGAACACATGGCATACAGTGGGGCAAAAAAGTATTTAGTCAGTCACTTATTGTGCAAGTTCTCTGACTTAGAAAGATGAGAGATGTCTGTAATTTTCATCATAGGTATACTTCAACTATGAGAGACAAAATGAGAAAATAAATATCCAGGAAATCACATTGTATGATTTTTAAAGAAATTAATTGTAAATTATGGTGGAAAATAAGTATTTCGTCAATAAATTTAGTTCAACTCAATTCTTTGTAACATAACCTTTGTTGGCAATGACAGAGGTCAAACGTTTCCTGTTAGTCTTCACCAGGTTTGCACAAAATGTAGCTGGTATTTTGGCCCATTCCTTCATGCAGATCTCCTCTAGAGCAGTGATGTTTTGGGGGAACATGGACTTTCAACTCCCTCCAGAAATTTTCTATGGGATTGAGGTCTGGAGACTGGCTAGGCCATTCCAGGACCTTGAAATGTTTTTTACGGAGCCACTCCTTTGTTACCCGAGCGATGTGTTTGGGATCGTTATCAGTTATCATGCTGGAAGACCCAACCACATTCCATCTTCAATGCTCTCACTGATGGAAGGAGGTTTTGGCTTAAAATCTCACGATACAAGACCCCGTTCATTCTTCCCTTAACACGTCCTGTCCCCTTTGCAGAAAAACAGCCCCAAACCATGAGGTTTTCACCCTCATGCTTCACAGTAGGTATGGCGCAACTCAGAATTCTTCTTCCTCCAAACACGGTGAGTTGAGTTTTTAACCAAAAAGTTCTATTTTAATTTCATCTGACCACATGATATTATCCCAATCTTCTTCTGGGTCATCTATATGCTCTCTGGCAAACTTCAGATGGGTCTGGACATGTACTGGGTTAAGCAGGGGAACACGCCTGGCACTGCAGGATCCGAGTCCCTCTCGGCGTAGTGTGTTACTGATGGTACCCTTTTTACTTTGGTCTGCAGGTCATTCATCAGGTCCCTCCGTGTAGTTCTGGGATTTTTGCTCATCGTTCTCATGATCATTTTGACCCCACGGGATGAGATCTTGCGTGGAGCCCCAGATCGAGGGAGATTATCAGTGGTCTTATATGACTTACAATTGCTCCCACAGTTGATTTATTTACACTGGTGTCCTTCAACAGCTCTTTGGTCTTGGCCATGGTTGAGTTTGGAGTCTGACTGTTTGAGGCTGTGGACAGGTTTCTATTATACAGATAACGAGGTCAAACAGATGCCATTAATACAGGTAACAAAGACCTTAAAGAAAGCCTTCTTGCTTGTTTGTGGGTGACCAAATACTTATTTTCCATCATGATTTACAATTAAATTCTTCTTACAATGTGATTTCCTGGATTTTTTTCTCCTTTTGTCTCTCATAGTTCAAGTGTACCTATGATGAAAACTTGCACAATCAGTGACTGAATAAATACTTTTTTGCCCCACTGTATGAGAAAGATCACTTCTTGTTGAGTTTAGAGGATTTGGATTTATTAGCAGCAACCTTGTTTTATCGGTATTATCCATCAGCAAACCTAACACACAGCCATGCATGTGAGTAGAAGAGCCTCAGTTCTATAATTCCATGATTCTGTTACGGTTCGCCATCAAAAATCGAAATGACGAACCGTTAAAACTGAAAAATAAGGCTTGGGACGCAAGTGCAGTTAGCTCCAGATGATTTTAATGAACTGAAATAAATAAAAGAAATAAAACAATTATTTATATAATGTAAATCAATAAATAAAGAAAAAGTGAGCCTCTGTGTGTATGAGTGAGCTCAACGAATCAGCTATCTCACACACACACAGAGGCTTACTGCCGCGCTGCAGAGAACGAGGGAGAGGGAGGGAGGGAGGGGGAAAAATCCCACGCCACTTGCCAGCCCAGAGAAGAAGCAGGGGGGCATGGTCCGACATGGTCCTGCGAAGCAGTGCGCAGTCGCAGAATGGCACATAGCGTTGGGAAGCAAGAGGGAAGAAGTAGGAAACGGGGGAATGCGATGTAATAAAATAAACGTGTAAAAAACTCACCCTACACTAACTACTTCCCTAGCGAAGTTACCTCACTCTTCCCAGCGCTACGGGAACTGACCTCCTTCGCGAGGCCAGTCCATCCTCTGACCCTAACAAAAGAAATCAAAACGAAAAAGAAGCGGGAGAGAGGTGAGGTCTCAAAAACACGCTGCTGCCAGGAATCACTTACAAAAACCTGCGTCGGCGATCAGGGGGCATAAGCAGTGAGTCGATTGCAATGATGCAACACCTACTACGACTGACGAAGCTTAAATAGCTTAAATAGCCAGAAGTAACAGGTGTTGCATATTTCCACAATTAAGCTGCTTACTGACGGACAGCTTAATCGCAGCAGCTGTCAGAGATGCTACTGGGGAAAACCAGACCAACACTGCCATCTAGCGTCGATCAAAGGTAGGACCTCTAACAGACTCAGTGCCAAGTAACAACAACAAAAAGTATGCAGTTCTGCAGGGCAGGGATTTCAAAAACCGGAGAGTTATTAAAAAATGGAAAAGTCAAATCAAGTCAAATTTATTTATATAGCACTTTTTTGGCGACAGTAGCAAGGAAAAACATACACATAATAATGCTGAAAGCTAGGGAGGCCAAATACTCAAAATGGTACCCAACCTATTTGGGCAGCTTAAATTTTATATAAATTAAGAATTAAAGTAAGTCATGTAATTAATAAGTTTATAGTAATACTTTAAATACTAAAACCAAAGGTAAAAATAGTAATTAAAAGAGAGAACATATTTAAAAAAAAATAAATTCACCACCTTGTCGAATCTTACCTTCTAGGTTGGTTCCTGGACCCTTGTTGTTCCTGTGTTTCAGTTTGTCAGCTCCTGTTCCTGTTTTATGCTCCATTTCCTGGCTTGTGTTTATTTTTCCTATGATGTACCCAGTCTTATGTAGTGCTTTATGTTCAAACTGACCGTGAACCTCTGTGTTTACATTAGCACTGTCTTGGAATTGTTAGCATTTGTATTTGTATTAGCATTGTGTTAACATAGCACCTTCAACAGATGTACAATGGTGCTTCTTTTTTTATATTTACATGTTCCAGATTGAAGAATTGAACTCCTTATGATAGATTTTACTTTTTGAAAACTGTGTGATGCCTTTGGCTCTCTCATCTGGCCTGGATCACACCCCTTCACCCATTCACACCCCTAGCTGACCCTCACAGTGTTTGTGATCTCATTCTGTGTGTGTGTGTGTGTGTGTGTGTGTGTGTGTGTGTGTGTGTGTGTGTGTTGTCTTTTGTTCGTCAGACATCTGGAACATGTAAATTCTGGACACAAGTACACTGCTGCAGTTTGTGTCCTGGAGTGTTTATCTACTGAAAATGAGACATTGTGGAGAAATGTTTGTTTGTCTTTTCTGTGATTGGAGGGGATGCACGCAGGAATCTTGGATGACAAATCAAATGCATTTATTGCGTTACGTATGGAGGCTAGTCTCTGCCAAACCTGACAAAAGAATGAGCCATGTAACAGACTGCCAAATTCAGTAATACAGTAATTTATGTATCCATTTTATCGCTAACATTATTGGTTAGGCTATGGGTGGAGCTAAGTCCTATAGGAACATTAATAGGAAGAAATTTCAGGAATGACTAGTCATGTCTCATGAAGCAGATGTAGAAGATTTTTCCTTGAGTTTACAAAAAAATGCATCTTGTTTAGATTATGGAATGGAGTACGCAAATCAAATGCAAATGTGCAAAATGTGATCCAGCTTATTTTCCCTCAGAAAAAGTCACAACTGATGCAGAATCCAGTACGAGCATCTGTTCATCTGTTCAGTACGAGAACAGTTCATCTGAACAATTGAGGGTTAAGGTATTTGCTCAGGATCATGATTAAGGAGTCATAACTGTTGTCCAGCCAGCCCTGGTGCTCAAGAGCACAAACAGATCACAAGCATCCTCTACAAGTTCCTTGTATTTCTGGCAAATTTTGTATGGCATTTACATGGCTATGTATATTAAAGATGATGAATTTATTCTTGCCACTGATTCCCAATCATCTATATTTTATTTTTCTTCTCTGTCTCTCTCTTTCTCTCTCTATCTCTCACACACACACACACACACACACACACACACACACACACACACACACACACACACACACACACAAACAAAACCTCTCTCACCAGGAGGAGCTATGTTATGTTGGTGCTTCTGGAAATTTTGGAGGCTGAAGTGAGACGAATATTTCAAATGAAAGCATAAACAGCAAAACCCCCTCTCCCCACCACCTAACATTCTTTTCGTACTTTCTCTCCCCCTCTGTGGTTGTTCTTTGAAATTTGTTCCCATAGTTCACTGTGGATATCATATAAAAATGTTACCATTTAATTAGCCTGTAACATATGGGTAAAGAGGCAAAGCTAATGACATGCTGGCTAGAGAGTCATTTCATGACTGTGGGGGGGAACACATCATTAGCAGCAGTTCAGGACACAACAATGTTTTTGACACAAATAAGCTGCTTTGAAATTCATCATCATGGTATGCATAGTTCCAATTATTTAACATTTTTAATCAATAAGGTTTTAAATAATATGGTTAACACAGATTAATTTGTTTTTTTCATTCCCAAGAGGTACTACTATATTTCCCACTATTTACTTCTACTCAAAGAAAAATATGTACACAAACTCATGCATTTCAGGATCTGCTGTGACCTCCCTGTGCAGCAATAACTGCAACTAAATGTTTCCTGTAACTGTTGATCAGTCCTGCACACTGGCTTGGAGGAATTTTAGCCCATTCCTCTGTACAGAACAGCTTAAAATCTGGGACGTTGGTGAGTTTCCTCACATTAACTGCTTGCTTCAGGTCCTTCCACAGTGTTTCGATTGGATTAAGGTCAGGACTTTGACTTGGTCAATCCAAAACATTAACTTTATTTTTCTTTAACCATTCTTTGGTAGAATGACTGGTGTGCTTAGGGTCATTGTCTTGCTGTATAACTCACCTTCTCTTGAGATTCAGTTCATGGACAGATGTTCTGACATTTTCCTTCAAAATTCTCTGATATATTTCAGAATTCATTGTACCATCAATGATGGCAAGTCGTCCTGGCCCAGATGCAGCAAAACAGGCTCAACCCATGATGCTACCACCACCATGTTTCACAGATGGGATAAGGTTCTTATGCTGGAATGCAGTGTTTTGTTTTCTCTAAACATAACGGCTTTCTTTTAAACCAAAAAGTTCTATTTTGGTCTTATCCATCCACAAAACATTCTTCCAATATCCTTCTGCCTTGTCCACATGATCTTTACCAAACTACAGACGAGCAGCAATGTTCCTTTTGGAGAGCACACCGTTCTTGTTCAGTGTTTTTCTGATGGTGGACTCATAAGATAAGATTTTTTTATTGTCATTGCAACGAGTACAATGAAATTGTGCAGCAATCCTTACAGTGCAATTAACAGGACATCAATACAACTTTAAGAATAAATAAGATATAGAAGTAAACAAAGTACACATAAACGTAAAGATAAGGTTAAATAATTTAACTCTTATAGAATGGAACTTTGTCTGAATATTAAAAAAGAAGGAATGTAGCAGCATGGTGTTGTAAGTACAGCAGTATGGAATATATAAGGAAAATGTAAAATATATAAGGTAAATGTATAAGGTGCCAGTGCAGGTGCATTAGAGTTTATCCTGCAGTATGTTCTTCCTGTGCAGTGGGTACTTCAGTGTCAGTGTTTTGAAGGTGTTCGGTTCTCTTACTGCACTGGCATAGAAGTTGTTTTTAAGTCTATTAGTTCGTGATGTGATGCATCTGTAGCATTTACCAGAGGGTAGGAGATCAAACAGATGATGACCTGGATGGGATGGGTCCTTCAGTATGTTAGCTGTTCTACTGTGACAGCGTGACCTGAACACTTCCTCTAGAGAAGGCAGTGAGCAGCTGATGATCTTCTGGGCTGTACTGATGATTCTTTGGAGGGCCTTCTTGTCTGCAGCTGTGCTGCCAGTGTACCACGAGGAGATGCAGTATGTTGGTACACTGTCAATGGAACAGTGGTAGTACGACACCAGCAGTTTTTCCTGTAGGTTATTTTTCCTGAGAGTTCTCAGGAAGTAGAGTCATTGATGTGCCTTTTTCATTAATGCAGTGGTGTTGGTTGACCAGGTGAGGTCTTCAGCAGTGTGTGTGCCCAGGTATTTGAAATCGGATACTCTTTCCACACAGTCCCCATTGATGCATAGCGAGTTTGGCTTTGGAGTCTTTTTTCTGAAGTCTATGATGAGTTCCTTTGTTTTTGGGGGGTTCAGGGTGAGATTGTTCTCGGAACACCACAGAGCCAGTGTTTGGACTTCGTCTCTGTAGGCTGTCTCATCACCTCCAGAAATTAGGCCAACCACCGTTGTGTCATCCGCGACTTGATGATACTGTTTGTGGAATGTGTCGGTGCACAGTCGTAGGTGTACTGACTGTAGAGAAGGGGGCTTAACACGCAGCCCTGTGGAGCACCAATGCTGAGTGTGATGGTGGAGGAGAAGTGGGGGCCCAGCTTGATGGTTTGAGCACGATTTGATAGAAAGTCCATAATCCAGCTGCTGATGGGCTGGGACAGTCCTATGTTAGTGAGCTTAGAGACAAGCTTACTTGGAATTAATGTATTGAAAGCAGAACTATAGTCGATAAAAAGCATTCTCACATAGCTCCTCTGGTGTTCAAGGCGAGTTAAAGCTGTATGAAGGGCAGTGGTGATGGCGTCTTCTGTCGACCTGTTTGCCCTGTAGGCAAACTGGTTTGTATCAAAGCTGGTTGGTAAACTGGCCTTTATGTGCTGCAGGACCAGCTTCTCAAAGCACTTCATTATGACAGGTGTCAATGCTATTGGGCGATAGTCATTCAGATCACTGATGACAGTCTTTTTTGGCAGAGGAAAGATAGTGGCAGATTTCAGACAGGATGGGACAATGGACTTGGACAGTGACAGGTTGAAGATTCTTGTGAAGATCGAGGAGAGTTGGTCTGCACATTCCTTCAGTACCCTTACTGTCACACCATCAGGACCGGCTGCTTTCCTGGGGTTTACGGCTTTGAGCACACGTCTCACCTCATGTTCTTGCACTGTGAGGATATGGTTGTTGGACAATGAGGATGTGGATGGTGGCTGGGACATGTCTGCTTCTGCTGTTGTCACCTCACCTCAACGAGCGAAGAAGCAATTTAGTTCCTCTGCCAGTGAGGCGTCTCCTGAAGCAGTTGTGTGGTTATTGATCTTATTGTATATGATATGTTGTATTCCTTGCCATGCCTGCCTCGGGTTGTTGCTGGTGAAGTGGTCTTCTATTTTTCTTTTGTAGTCTGCTTTGGCCTCCCTGATACCTCTCTTTAGGTTGGTTCTAGCAGCACTGTATAATGCTTTGTCGACAGACTTGAAAGCATTTTTACGGTCCTTAAGGAGCTTTTTGATCTCTTTTGTCATCCATGGCTTTTGGTTGGGGTACACTCTGATGTGTTTTTCCATTGTGACATTATCTACACAGTTCTGTATGTAGCAGAGTACAGTAGATGTGTATCCATCCAGGTCCTGATCTTCAAAGATGTTCCAGTTGGTTCTTTCAAAGCAGTCCTGCAGCTTTAAGGACGCTTCATCGGGCCATGACTGAACAGTCTTTGTTGTTGGTTGGGATTTCCTCATGAGGGGAGTGTAAGCAGGGGTTAAGAAGATCGAGTTGTGGTCTGATTTGCCTAGGTGGGGGAGTAGTGTTGTCCTGAAACCGTTCTTTACGTTGGAATAAACTTTGTCCAGTGTTTTGTTCCCCCTTGTAGCACACGTGATGTGTTGTTGAAATTTAGGGAGAACTATCTTTACATCTGTGTGATTGAAATCTCCTGCTATGATGTGTGCTACGTCAGGATAGGTACGTTGTTGTGAGTTGATGGCACTAAGCAGAGAGTTTACTGCTATGCTAGCGTTAGCATCTGGTGAAATATAAACAGCTGTAACTATGACAACGGTAAACTCTCGCGGAAGATAGAAGGGTCTGCATTTAACTGTTAGGTATTCCAGTTCAGAAGAACAGTGTCTGCTTATTATGCTGGAATCGGAACACCAGTTGTTGTGTACCTAAATGCAGAGCCCCCCTCCTGTGCTCTTACCAGAGTCTTTGTTTCTGTCCCATCAGTGAGTGGTGCGGCCTGCTAGCTCGATGGCTACGTCCGGAATGAGATGCGTTTAGCCACGTTTCTGTTATGAGCAGTATACAGCAGTCCTGAATCATTTTGTTTGTAGAGGTTAGTAGGTTCAGTTCGTCCATTTTGCTGCTGATAGATCTGGCATTGGTGAGGAAGACGCTGGGTAGAGACGGCTTGTGTGGTTGTTTCTTAAGCCTAGCAATGGCACCTGATCGACATCCGCGCTTTTGCTTCCTGTGTCTCCTTTGCCTCTGTCGTCTGCCAGAGCCGACAACAATCCACGGAGCACCCGGTGTCCTGGCTATCTGATCTGGTAAATTGTGCAAGTGCAGAAATTCACTCGTAATAGACTGGTTTTGCTGAAATCCTATGTTTAAAAGAGCTTGTTGGCTGTAGATGGCACTGGTAAGCGTGGAATTTACTAACAGACATATAAACACAAACGAACATAAGCACCGTATCAGAGAGCATCAAGCCGCTGCGTCTACGCGCCGCCATCTTCATAGATACAATATTAACATTAGCCAATGTGAGAGAGGCCTTCAGTTGCTTAGAAATTACCCTGGGTCCTTTGTGACCTCGCCAATTATTATTCGCCTTGCGTTTGGAGTGATCTTTGTTGGTCGACCACTGTTGGGGAGGGTAACAATGGTCTTGAATTTCCTCCATTTGTACACAATCTGTCTGACTGTGGATTGGTAGAGTCCAAACTTTTTAGAGATGGTTTTGTAACCTTTTCCAGCCTAGTGAGCATCAACAGCTATTTTTCTGAGGTCCTCAGAAATCTCCTTTGTTCATGTCATGAAACACTTCCACAAACATGTGTTGTGAAGAGCAGACTTTGACAGATCCCTGTTCTTTAAATAAAACAGAGTGCCCACTCACACCTGATTGTCATCTCATTGATTGAAAACACCTTACTCTAAATTTCGCCTTCAAATTAACTGCTAATATTAGAGATTCACATACTTTTGCCATTCCCTAATATGTAATATTGGATCATTTTCCTCAGTAAATAAATGACCAAATATAATAATTTTGTCTCATTTGTTTAACTGGGTATCCTTTATGTACTTTTATGTCTTCTGATGATATTTTAGGTTATATTTATGCAGAAATATTGAAAATTCTAAGGGGTTCACAAACTTTCAAGCACAACTGTATGTATCATTAGTGTCATGACTGAAATCCTGGATCTTTGTTTATTAAAGGGAAAATGTTAATTCTCAAGAGTCATTTGGGGCTTGTTGTCGAACAAAAGTGAGTATCTTCTGCTAGATGAAGTTTTGTAGAGAAAGACCCCCCTGATTAAATGAGCCTAGTATATTTTATTAGCTAATTAACTGCTGCTAAATCAATATGTGTTCCTTTGTTCAGTCTGAAAACTCTAGAATCTTAGGAAAAGTAATGTGTCTGTTTCACAAACAGTATATTCATTTGTTTTTTTTTATGTTTTCATGTTTAAAAATTCTGGATGTTGATGATCAGCTGATGGCTTGCTAATAAGAATACACTAAAAGGCTTTATTTGTTTTAAAACTTGTTTTCCCCAGTTTCTCCCATTTAGTCACTTTTATCTCACCAAGTATGTCTTCCCATCAAATCACAGATACCACTCTGGAAATTACAATTACCTGAATCTGTTACAAGAATCTGTTTGTCCTACTTCGCATACATGAGAAAAATCAAGTGTTGCTTTGATTCACAGGGACATGATTTTTATCCTGTCCATCCAAAGAGCCTGAGGGTCATTTTAACTGCACTTTATTATCTTATTCTCAAAAATTAAGTAAATATTGTAATTATATGTTGCTTGCATTTTTGCTATTTTGGTTCAAAGAAATCCTTATACAGTGGTGCTTGAAAATTTGTAAATTTTCAATATTACTGCATGAATATGACCAAAACAACATCACACTTCTAAAAGCAAATAAAGAGAACACAATTAAACAAAATTATACAAAATGTATTATACTTGGTCATTTATTGATCGAAATGAACCACTGTTACATATCAGTGAGTGGCAAAAGTATGTGTATCTTTGCTTTCATAATCTGGTGTGAGCCCGCTGTGCAGCAATAACTGTAACTAATAATTTCCAGTAGCTGTTGATCAGTCCTGACCATTGGCTTGGAGGAATTGTAGGACATTCATTAGTACAAAATAGCATCAACTCTGATATGTTGGAGGGTTTTCTAACATAAACTGCTTGCTTCAGGTCTCAAGGTTAATAAAAACAGACTAAGCTACACACAGAGCTAATCTAAACAGTGCAAATGCTACACACCGTGCTAAAGCTAACCAACAGTGCTATGGAACAACTAGTGCTCATACAAGTTATGTTAATACTAATAGACTATGCTACCGTAACCATGCTAGTGCAAACAGACACGTGCAATGGACATCAAAACAAGCAGTACATAGTAAAATGCAGAGACAATACCAATGACAAGATCAATGCTAACACTAACAGGAATGCTAACCAGTCCAAGAAACATGAACACATGGGATACACAGAAAGAGGAGGCCACTCCAATACAGGAACACAAAGAGAACAATAACTAGGAAACCACTTGAAGTGTGAAAAGGCAAGACAAAGAAGGGTACAGGAAAAAGGGATTATACACCGATCAGGCATAATATTAAGACCACCTCCATGTTTCTACACTAATTGTCCATTTTATCAGTTTTGCTTGCCATATAGAAGCACTTTGTAGTTCTACAATTACAGACTGTAGTTCATCTGTCTCTCTACATACTTTGTTTGTCCCTTTTACTCTGTTCTCAGGACCCCCAGAGATCAACAACAGATCAGGTCTTATTTGGGTGGTATATCATTCTCAGCACTGCAGTGACACTGACGTGGTGGTGATGTGTTTGTGTGTTGAGATGTTATGATTGGGCCAGACACAGCAGTACTGCTGGAGTTTTTAAACACTGTTCACTCACTGTCCACTTTATTAGAGAAATTAAAATTATTGTGCCACTTTATAGATGTAAAGTCAGAGAGAGCAGCTATTCTGTCGTTGCACAGTTTGTGTTAGTCATCCTCTAACCCTTCATCACTGATCACAGGATGATGTCTACGTGATGCTGGCGGCTGGACATTTTTGGTAAGTAAAATATTTTTGGTCCAGAAGTGACACTGAGGTGTTTAAAACCTCCAGCAGCACTACTGTGTCTGATCCACTCATACCAACACAAGACACACTAACACACCACCACCACCACATCAGTGTCAGTGCCGTGCTGAGAATGATCCGCCACCTAAATCGGACTTGATCAGTCCTGGTCCTGTGGGGGTGCTGACAATCAGAGAACAGAGTAAAGTGGATAAAAAAGTATACAGAGAAACAGATGAACTACATTCTGTAATTGTAGAACTACAAAGTGATTTTATATGGTAAAGTGAAACTGATAAAATGGACAATGAATGAAGAAACAAGGAGGTGGTCATAATGTTACTTCTGATTGGTGTATATGCTAGGTACAGCAGGCTTTTCATTTACAAGATGCTGAAAAGTGTCTTAGGACAGCTGCAGATAGTGAGGCTGGTGCTTCAGGAGCCGCTGTTGAAGACACTTGGGTGATAACAGAGAGGTCAGGGGAAATCAACTACGACTCAGGAGCCAAGACTAGAAGTGGTGTCATGATAAGGACAGGAACTCGTGATTTGATAGAAACTGGATCAGGAACCATTGGAACAGACACCATGACCAGGACAGGAACAGGGACCTTTACAAGAAGATTAGCTGGAGTAGAGATAGAAATTATGGCAGCAGAGACAGGGAGCACAAGCATCAAATCAGGGATCTTTATCTGAGTAGGAGCCACAGGCAAGGAGTCTGGAGGTGCTGGTGATGAGTCAGTTCCCACCTTGTCAATGTGAGGAGCACCAGGACCCACTCTGTCAACTTCTGGAGAATCGAGGCCCATCTTGTTGACATCAGGAACTTTATAAGTTGCCACAGCAACATCAGGAGCACCAGGGGCAGCAGACTTGATGCCAGAAGCATCGGGAGCTACCATAGTGATGACAACAACATCAAGGGCCACGGTAGTGATGACAGGACTGTTAGGGCAGCCATAGCGATGTCAGGAGCACCAGGGGGTGTAGCAATTACAGGAGAATCTAGGTAACTGTAGCAATAGTCAGGAACCTCAGGGACCTTGAGAAATTAACTTGGGACTTCAGGGGCCTCAGGCATAAAACCTTGAACCTCAAGGACCTCATTGCTTTGAGCCAGGAACCTCGGGAGCATCCAGAGCATGGAATAAGGATGCAGGAACCTAAGGGGTCTCTATCAGCGAGCTGGGAACCTAAGTGATCGCACATTGCAAGCAATGAGCCACATGGACCTTGGGCAAGAGATTAACCTTCTCCCATTTTCCAAAGAGCACAAGACTCTTTCATGCTCTCATGGAGAAAGCTCAGATCATGCTCAACATGCCATGTGAAAGTTTCTCAACTGCTGAGCTTCCAGCCAATTTGAATGCCACCTCTGTAGTCCCCTTGGCCACACACAGGGGTCTGAGAACCTGCTGGAAGCCAACCGGTCCAAAGCTATTGCAAAATAAGTTAACATTGGCATAGGCTCCAATGTTGGATGCGCAAGTGCGGTTTCCAATGAGCAGCTAGCAGATGCAGATGCTGGCAGCTGTGGGTACTGTTGAAAATCTGGCAGGTGAGGGCACTGATGTGGAGCTAGTGAGCAGTGGTTGCAACGTGCAGCTAGCAAGCAGTGGTACCAGCATGTAGCTAGTAAGTGGTAGTGCCAGCATGGAGCTTAAACCAGCCCAAGCTACACACAGGACATAGAAATGCATAGGAAAGAAGGCTTATGCATACTAGGAAACCAGAAAGTGACAGTGAAGAGCCATGCTGGATGATGTTGTTCTCCAATGCACTCTTGGTTTTTTTTTTTTTTTTTCATTTCAGCATTTCATTGCAGACAGTATGAACCTGAGATATTTTATGTTTGGTTTTTTTTCTGGTCAATTTAATTTAATTTGTTAATAAACATACATTCCTGGATTTCAGTTCAATTTAGGACTAGTAATGAGGTTAAAATAAGTAAATAATTATGTGATTTCAAACAGGTAATGTCAACAGGTGATCATAATCATGATTTGGTAGAAACGCAGTATCCACGCAAGGCTGAGTCTTTGAGGGCTAAAGATGGGTAGAGGATCTCCAGTTTATAACAAATGTGTAAGAAAATGACTAAAATGTTTAAAAACAATGTTCCTCAAATAATGACTGGAAAGGCTTTTCATATCTTAGTCCTAACTTTTGCATTGTCTTGTTGAAAAATGCATGGATGTCTCTGGAAATTATGTCATCTTGAAGGCAGCTTATGTTGTTCTTAAATCTCAGGGTACTTTTCTGCATTAATGCTGCCATCACATAAATGTAAATGACCTTTGCCAAGGTCACTGACCTAACCCCATACCATGAGAGAGCCTGGCATTTGGACTTATTGCTGATAACAGTCTGGATGGTCCTTTTCCTCTTTGGTCTGGAGCATCCAAACAATATCTGGAATACTGATTGGTCTGAGCACAATACACGTCTTCCCATGTGATGGTCCATCCCAGATGCCTCCAAGCCCTGATAAGTTGACACCGCTTCTGGACATGGTTAACATAAGACATTTTTTGCACAGTAAAGTTTTAAGTGGCATTTGTAAATGTAAATCTCTATTGTTGTTCTATCAGCTATTGTTGTGGTTGTTGTGGAATGATGGTTGTTGATGTAGTGCCATATGAGGGATCGGAGATAACGGTTCTACAGTTTAGGCTCGTGCCCTTGCCCTTTATGCACTGAAATTTCTCGTTTAATGATGTTATTCACTGTATTATTATTCACAATTCGGTAATTTTCTCACTCATTTGGTAAAAAACTAAAGATCCTCTGCCCATCTTTGCTCCTCAAGGGGTCAGCCTATTTTATTTTAACTCATTGCTAGTCCTAAGTTGCCCTCGTCCCAACTTTTTTTGGAATGTGTTGCAGGCCTATACTGTAGGAATGGATGTTTTTTTTTTTAAACAAAGATAAGATAGATAAGGTAAGATAACATAATATGCCTTTATTGTCACTGCAGTGTACAATGAAATTGAGTAACAATCCTACGATGCTTACACATACAATAAGTAACAATAGAAGTAGAAAAATTATATACAAATACACATGCCCGTAGATTATTTACAAAAGCAGCAATGAGGTAATAGTGGGGTATTGCACATGCCCTGAGTGGTTTTAGATATTGCACAGAATAAATTGCTCTCTCTAAAAATCACAATAGTGCAGTCCTTATAAATATGAATACAAATACGGTCAGAGTGAAAATTAAGCACTGGCCACGTTTAAACGGAGTCCAGAGTTCAATGGTTGTTCAGTGTTACTTGCAGTGATTTTATAAGAGTCGGTTGTTGGTGTGTTGTTTGGAAGTGTTCAGTTCCCGTATGGCCCTGGGGTAAAAGCTGTTTTTAAGTCTATTTGTCCAGGCTGTGACAGACCTGAAGCGTTTACCAGAGGGCAGCAGTTCGAACAGATGATGTCCAGGGTGAGACGGATCTTTCAGTATGAGACAGATCTGAAGTTGATGAAAAAAAAAAACATGAAATATCTTGGGTTGGTACTGTCTGCAATGAAATAGAAGTAAAAGGAAATGTAAGGAACACTGCATTTTTTTTATCTGCATACTGTCCCAACGTTTATTGATTTGGAGTTAAAGGGTTCACAAGCTTTTGATGAAACTTTCAATAAGGGACTACATTTAAAAAACTTGTCACTCTTAAAAGTATGCTCTTTTATCTTGCTTACTCCTTTATAATTAATTGAATCTAAAGCCAAGCTGTATACATTATTACAGAGGTTCTTGATTGAAATGGCAAAAGCTCCTGGACCCATCACACACTGCTGACATCTACATCTGTGATCCTTAACCCTTAACACACATCCAGCAACTCAAAAACAATCATCAAGATAGAGCTTGATGTGGGGATTCAATGGCATGTTTCAGACTGGTGTCTGCAGGATGTGTATGCATGTGAGAGAGAGTGAGTGAGTGTTTGTGTGTGTGTGTGTGTGTGTGTGTGTGTGTGTGTGTGTGTGTGTGTGTGTGTGTGTGTGTGTGTGTGTGTGTGTCCTTGCTGTTAGCCAGTCTTATCGATTTAAAGCTTGTCGCCAGGCTTCAGAAGCAGATGGGGCTTGAATAAAATACCGAAGCCAGTCACGGACAATCAGCATCAAACCTGTAGCAGACTCAAGGTGACACATCCACTTTACACATGACCACATTCTCAATATAACAACACACCAAGACAGTTCCAACTGAACTTATGCTAGCTGACCATGTTTAGGTGTCTGGAGAAAGAGCTTGTGATTCAGTGCTGCTTTATCTACTCTAGCTGAATTATTACAACAAGATGTAGTTATTTATATGTACCTTGCTGACTTAAAGAAATGTAATAAGCACAAAGTTACTTACAACTTTATATTTCCTTGCTAAATATAATTGTATAATTACAACCAACTGTTTGACTCTGGATGTTTAGGTTTTGCTGCTTAGACATGTGTTTGTTATTTGCATTGTAACATCAATCACAGTGAAACAAAATCACTGTGTGTGTGATTGCGTCATGTTTGTGAATTAGCACTGTGCCAACTTATTAGCATGAAGAGCTCAGTGGAAATGAAGCTCATTGCAGCAATAAAGTTAACTAGGATACATTAAAATTAGCCTGTGCTAATCGTTTCCACATTATTCAAATTTTTCCATTTCACTGGCTAACTAATACAGGTATTTGGCATCTCGTGAACATGTCAGTTCTGATTCATATGCACATTTGGAAACATAATAGTGGTGTGTACTACAGTTACATAAAAATAATCTGGGTTTATATCTCAAATCCACAACCTAAGTTTCTACATAAATTTACCAAAAAAATCTGGTATTTTCTATTGCAAGAAATAAAGAGTAAAGAGTAAAGGTTAACATTTATTCAGGCAGGCATGGTGGAGCAGTGGTGGGTGTTGTCACCTCACAACTTCAGAGTTCTCTGGTTCAATTCTTGGCCTGGAATTCACCTCTGTGGAGTTTGCATGTGCTCCCCATGTCTGCAAAGGTTTCCTCTGATTCTCTGGTTTTCTCCACTATTCCAAAGACATGTATTAGATCAGTTGGAGCCTATAAAAATATCTCAGTGTGAGTGAGTTAATGTGTGTGCATGTGCCTTGCAATGAATTGACTTCCTTGGATTGTTCCTATTGTTCATTCCTCCATGTTCTTCCCGTTAGGACCCTTGACCCTGAATTGTATTATACAAGTATGCAAATGAATGAATACATTACTTAATTAGTTAATTGATTGATTATTTAATCTATTAATTAATTAATTAATTAAACACGAGAAATGTTAAATGGAAAATACACTCATTGACAAAAAAAAATGAAAAAAGAGAAAGTGACTTAATTAAGTTTCAATACATTTACTAGCTAAACTTACTAAGTACTAAGTTCCTGAGCTGCTGGGTATATGTTCCTGTTTCACACAGTGATGATGGCTAAACTCCCAGGAGAACAATTGTTGGTGTTTAAGTACAGCTCACTCAGCAGCAGGAGGTTAGATCCGAGACGCAGCTCCTATAGAGAGCAAAGAAAATCACCCACACTGAAATCAGAATCAACACAGTCAAATTCTAAAGAGCACTGATATAAGCTCACTAGGAGAGTCTGGGTCTAGTGAGCAATGCTAAAGTGAAGTGGAGAAGGCTATAGAAACTGGTGCTTTTATGTGTACAGTTGCAAAAAGTATCCGCCCCCAACTTAAACATTATCCAATCATGCATTCACTTTCTTATCCGATTAATCCTGGACAGTTTCGTGGGATAGCTGGTGCCTAGCTGGCGGCATAGGGCACAAGGTAGGAACAACCCTAGACAAGGCACCAACCCATCATAAGGCATGCACATTTATACACAATGACCAATTCAGCATAATCAGTTAACCTAAAGCATGGGAGGAAACTGGAGCACAAGGAGTAAACCCACGTGAACACAGGAAGGCCATGCAGACTCCATATAGAAAGGGCGCAGACCACTCCACTTGGGATCAAACCCAGGACCTTCTCGCTGTGAGGCGAAAGTGCTAATCACCAAGCCACCATGCCACCCTTAGAAGGTATGGTCTTATGTATAGAAGTGAATGAAAATATACATCTCAGTAAAAAAGAGCAAAATGACATTTATTGTTACAAACCAACAATTTTTATAACATAAATTGACAAAATGTAATATAATTTAAATGAAAATCATCTAGTTCTCCTAGCAAGTGTCTATGTGTTTTAATATTCAATCCCAAACTTCAGTGCTTGGTGGGGTATCTTTTGGCCTTGATAAGCCCTATTATTTATTATTTGATTTATGCTAGTGCTGTCAAGCTTCTGACAACTCTTTCAACAAATCTTTGTCCATTCATTTTGTATAAAGCTTCCACTTTGATTAGGTTTGATGGCTTCCATGCAACAGCTGCTTTCTTTATATCCCACTGTAGACTTTCCATGGGATTTAAATATGGAGATTGAGAAGGCCACTCCAGAACATTCCAAGGGGGTATTTCAGAAAGCAGGTTTAACAATCCCTGAGTTCAAATCTGAACCCTGGGTTGAACAATCCTGAACTGTCCAACTCAGAGTTTTTGGTTTCAGAACGGGGGATAACGGTTAGTTCCGTCAACTCCGAGTTACTTTAACCTCGAGTAAAGCTCGTGCACGAGGAGATACAAAGCCCTCATCAATGGAACGCAGATAACACGAATCAGCATGGCAATGGGAGAAAAAACCAGGCTCAATCCTCGCACTTCAACCCAGTGGAGTTAGAAATAGGTGTGTATGTATAATCTGAGCATATATTTAGGAAAAAAAAGAATACAGTAGCAAAATAACGTGAGCTGGCGTGGCAAAAAAAATGCTGCCCGAGTCAATGGCGTGTGTAATAACTGAAAAAAACCTTTATTCCGGGTGTTCCACTTATTTTATTTTACGTGTGTGCGCATGTTAATATTTATGCAGGTGCAACCCAACAAGCACAAAATGTAGCTACTTATCAGGAAATGAAGATGAAACACAAAATATAGTTAAAACGGGTAAGGTATAATATCATTACATGCAATCGTGATGATGTTTAGCCTACCCTACTGTAGCGTGATCGCTGTATCTCCCTCTCTTTACCTTCTTCCCCCAAGTCGTAAACTTTACAACATCTTGGAATTCAAGAAGACCCTACATCTGGACAAGATCTTAACCCCCCCACCTTTGACTCCAACGGAATTGGACGTCTGTTCAAACAAGACATATAACCTTCGACATCTCCAATCATGAACTAAGTCCATGTGCTAATCTTAGTTCAACGTTTCAAGACCACCAAGCTTTCTTAAGTGTCTTCTGGCTTTTGCAAAAATTAACGACTTTCTTTCCCCATAGTTGAACTCTGTCATCACAGCCTCTCTTGCAAACCTTATCACCCAAGCCTGGCGCCAGAAAGGCACCCCCGGAGATTTACGACATCAAGAAACGGTCAAGAGACTATGGCCTTCCCTCTTAAAAAAACCCAAGAACTCAG
>JAJAGP010005051.1:0-38744 GCA_025084515.1 Ancistrus triradiatus
GCACTTAAATCTAACAAAACAAGAAAAGAAACACATCCCTTATCTGAGGACATTAACAAGTCATTAAGTACCCTAAGTAATGCTGTTTCAGTACTATGATGGGGCCTGAAGCCAGACTGAAATGTTTCACAGAGCGTTCAGCTCAGAGAAAGAGAGCATTCGCTTCGTTTTTATTAGGAGAGGTTTCTTCTTCCTTTTATTTTTCCCCGCGCTTGCAACACAGTGCATTTAGGCGCTGTTTGTGGCTTTTCCTGTTTATTTTTGTAGTGAACTGCACTGTTCTTGTGTATGTATAAGTTTTTGGAAAGTAGCCAAAAGGTGGCAGTATATGCATCTGTGAGATATACACGTGGGCGAGTTGGAAGCCAGACATTGACTATGTAAGCTGTGTATGTTGTCAAGAGTTAATAAAGTTTTAAAAAGTTCTTACTAGAGGTACTACCGACTATTGATTTTCGTGGCTAATAAGATGTCACATATTTGGCGACGAGGTGAAACTGGACCGAGTTTGTAATTTCGGACAGTGAGTACGGGGAACCGATATTGCAGAGTTGCAGACAGACACCAGCTCATGATGGCAACGGTAGGAAGTGTGACTCCATTTGACTCCCAGTCACAGTCTTGGGAAGAGTACTGTGAAATGCTAGAGTATTTTTTCAAAGCAAATGATATTGAGGAGACAGACAAGAAAAAGACCATTTTGATAAGTGGAGTGGGTCCTACGACGTATAGCTTAATGAGAAGCTTAGTAAGCCCAGCAAGGCCAGGAGACAAGTCTTTTGAGGAGCTCGTTAAACTACTCAAAGATCACTTCAACCCCAGGCCAAGTGAAATTGTACAAAGGTTCCGGTTTAACTCAAGGTGGCGAAAAGATGATGAAAGTGTGGCTGACTATGTTGCAGTACTACGAAAACTGGTCCAAGATTGTAATTATGGCGAATCATTTTAATCAAATGCTACGGGACAGGCTTGTTTGTGGGGAGAATGATGATCATATCCAAAGGAGACTGTTGGCTGAACCTGACCTGACTTTTAATAAAGCACTACAGACAGCTCAAGCTATGGAATCTGCTGGTCAAAATGTGAAAGACTTGCAGGGTCAGTTGCAGGATGACATGGGAAAGTCTTATAAGCCTCATGTAGCAGTCCATCGTGTCTTGTCTGACCAGGTGAAGGGTCAGGTTTGCCAGAGATGCCATGGGTCACCTGCGGCAGTAGAGTGCAAGTTTATGAACCAGCTTTGTCACAAATGCGGTACGAGAGGCCATGTTAAGCGTGCATGTCACAGCAAGTTCAGTCGGGGACAAGACCAGGCTAAATCAGGGTCTGGGGGTCCACGGAGCCAAATCAAGTCAGGAAGGAAACAGAAAGGTCGAACAGCACATCTTGCGAGAGGACGGTAGGGAAAAGTCTGAAGAAGAAGGAAAATTGCACACAATTTACAGTGTAGAAAAGCACAGTTTACACAGAGTAGCACCAATTCCAGAGAAAGTGAACATAAATGGCATGAAAGTCATGTTTGAAATAGACACAGGGTGTGGAGTGACCATAATGATTAAAGCTCAATACTCCAAGCTCTGGCAGAAGTCCAACATACAAGAGTTGGAATGCAGTAACATGGTGCTAAAAACGTATACAGGGCAAAGAACAGAGGTCCAAGGCAAAACCGAAGTGTTGATAAATCACAAAGGCTTTAAGAAGTTGTTACCAGTAATTGTGGTAGATGGTAAAGGACCTAACCTGCTAGGTCGAGATTGGCTACAGAAATTAGGGATCGTGATCCAGTCAGTCAACCAAGTGGGCCATATAAAGAAACTGACTCTGGAGGAAGTGCTCGAAAACCATACAGAAGTTTTCAAAGAGGAGCTGGGAAAGCTCAAAGGCACCAAAGCTCAGATACATGTAGATAAGGAAGCTCTACCCAAATTCTACAAACCAAGGCCAGTGCCCTATGCCATGAAACCGCTGGTAGAAAAGGAGCTCCAATGACTCCTAGAGGACAAATTATAGAGCCTGTTAAGTTTTCAGAGTGGGTAGCTCCAATTGTTCCTGTACTCAAACCCGGTGGAGCTATAAGAATTTGTGGAGACTATAAGCTCATGGTAAATCGGGTCTCTAAGCTTGAACAATACTCCATTCCAATGATAGAAGATCTCTTTGCAAACTTATCAGGAAGCGAAAGATTCACTCCTTGCTAGAATATGAATATACTATTGTGTATAAAGCAGGGGAAGATCGCAGTAATGCAGATACAATGAGCCGACTGCCAGTCAAATAATGGGGGAATCCTCACAGGAGGAAGAGAGAGTGTTGCTACTGAAACAAATGGACACACCTGTAGTGACCGCCAGACAGGTACAGACACGGGCAGACAGAGATCCAGTGCTAGTCTTGGTGCGGGAGTATGTACTGAGAGGTTGGTCATCGAAGATAACTGATCCAGAATTAATGTCCTATGCTGAGAGACAGGGAGAACTCAGTACCAGTGAGGGATGTGTCTTATGGGGTACTAGGGTCATTGTCCCACCAGCCGGAAGAGAGACTGTTTTAAAGCAGTTACACCAGTCACATCCTGGTATCACCAGAATGAAAGCAATGGCACGCAGCTACGTTTGGTGGCCAAGGTTGGATGCAGCTCTGGTGAAAGCTTGTTCTGTATGCCAAGAAAACAGTCAGAGACCAGCTGTGGCACATCTTCACCCCTGGGAATGGCCTGAGCAGCCATGGAGGGGAGTACACATAGATTATGCAGGGCCATTCCTTGGAAAAATGTTCTTGATCTTGGTGGATGCCCATTCTAAATGGATTGAGGCTTACCCGCTCAATAATGCGACCTCCACTATCACGATTGAATGCTTGAGAAAAAGTTTCAGTCAACATGGGATCCCAGAAATGCTCGTAACTGATAATGGGACATGTTTCACAAGTAGAGACTTTGCAGAGTTTATGTCATGAAATGGCATTCGTCATGTCACAACAGCTCCATATCATGCTTCATCTAATGGACTTGCTGAAAGGGCAGTGCACACATTTAAAGCTCTGTTAAAGAAGACCCACCCAAGGAAGCATTGAAGCCAGAGTGTCCCGAGCGTTGTTCAGTTATTGCATAACACGCCAAGGTACCACAGGTAGATCACCAGCTGAACTGTTGCAGGGAAAGAAACTACGATCCACCCTAGATCTACTGCATCCAGACTTCAAGGGTAAAGTAGTACAGCAACAGTTATGCCAAAAGTTATACCATGACCAGCATGCCAAAAGTCGTAGCCTGTAGGTGGGTGACCCTGTTTATACAAGAAATTTTGGTCCAGGCCCTATGTGGGTCCCAGGATTCGCCGAGCAGAGAACTGGACCGGTTCCTGCCAGGTCACCTTGGGAAATGGAAAAGTCGTGAGGAGACACATTGACCAAGTGAAAAGTCGGAGCGTTCCCTACTCATTAGGGTATGACTTGCAAGCCAACATGCCACAGGGGGAGTGTCCAGATGCAAAGGTTCGAAACTGCCAAAGTCAGAACTGCCAAAGAGAGGGGACTCAATGAAGAATTCTCAAATAAAGACAAGTGCAGCTGAAATCTCCTAATGTAGCGTCAGAGTCCTCAACAAACATCATCTCGGAGATCCAAGAGAGACAGAAAACCCCCTACCTACCTGAAGGACTTTGTTAGAGTAGTGATGAGTTCCCCAGCAACAGGGTGAGAATGAGCCCTGGAACTCATTGGGACGGAAGGTGGTCCACCCGGATGTCCTTAGAGAGGCACAAATAATGCTTTGTTGTCGGATAGTTCATGTGGTTGGTATGTTCTGTATAGTGTGAGAAACTGCACATATCTAGGGTATACCCCATACTAGAAGTATGCACCAGCGGACGTTTTGTTGCAGAGGGAGGGGAATGTAGTGAACTGCACTGTTATTGTGTATGCATAAGCTTTTGGGAAGTAGCCAGAAGGTGGCAGTGTATGCATCTATCTGTGAGATATGCATCTCTCTGTGAGATGCGCACACACACACACACACACACACACACACACACACACACACACACACACACACACACACACACACATATATATATACTGCTCAAAAATAAAGGGAACACTTGGAGTTATATTGTGTTGTTGAAGTGTTCCCTTTATTTTTTTGAGCAGTATACATATATATATATATATATACTGCTAAAAAAAATCATTTATAACCATCATTCATGGTTAGACTGGTATAAATATATAACCCCAAATCAGAAAATGTTGGGACAGTATGGAAAATGCTTATGCATATGCATATTCTTGTCTAGAACTTGCAATTTAAACAACCCAAGTAAATTGCTGAATTCTTGAAATTTTTTGTAACCCTCTCTCATTTGCTCTTTTATTCTCATTCTGTAAAAATAATCTACCTTTTTCAGTCTAGCTTAAATACATCTTTACAGTTTACACATAGCACAGACTCACATACCCTAAATGCATTTCAGAAAACAACCTACACTTTGGGTGAGTTTGCTGAAATGTTGGTCTGTAAGTGCACATCTTTGGTGAGCCATGAAAAGTATTCTGATAGTCTCTGGAAAAGCAATTTAATGTCAAAAAAATTAATCCAGTCTCTCTATTTCCCTGTGTGTGTGCATCTCTCGCTCTCTCAAGATCACTCCCTCACTCTCTCTGGCTTTACAGTCTCTGGGGGACTACAGGGTCTGCATTTTTCTTTTGATGTATGAAAAAAGACCAGGTTAATCCAAATCTGTCTGACAATGATTTTCACAAACCTATTACCCATGCTGTAAATGTATGTATTGGCAGTTATATTCTGGGTGAGGCTGTCCTTGTTTTATAGGGGTAATATGAAGACAGGAAATAGAATGAGAAAATGAGAAAAAAAAGTGGTAGCAGCAAATCAAAAGCAGAGTAAAAGAAATCCAGCAACACCTAAAAACAATAAGAGTATCTGTATACAGAGTAGAGGAAGGTGGGGCTACAACTGTGTGTGTTGCACATCTCTCCACTAAAGCAGGTGTGTAATTAATTCATCCTGCTGGTAAAACAAACAAACAGACAAAAAACTTGCTCACATAAACTTAGAGAGGGCTTAACCAGAACTAAAGTAAAACGTAATATGCCACCAGAGCAGAACTGGTAATTACTCACAGAGCAACTTACTGAGAATATATACCCATGCTCGTACACATACAGATGAATACTAAGGGTGTACTCACACTAGGTAATTGGGAGCACTCACACTAGCCAAACGAACCGTGCTCAGGTACCAAACGTGCTGCACTGCGAACTCTATGCTTATACGTACACATGGCTTTTTATTTCACTTTGTCGCGCTAACACACAGCCCTAATAAGCCTTATAATAAGTGTATGATAATGCAGCTCACTGTATTCGGGCTTCTCGCGCTGCACAGCGGACTCTATGCGTATACTTAGACATGGCTTTTTTATTTCTCTTTGTTGGCGCTGACACACAGCCCTAATACGCCTCATAATAAGGTGCATTGACTATGCAGCGTGCTGTGTTCCGGCTTCTCGTGCTGTACAGCGGACTTTATGCTTGTACTTACTATGTGACTTTTTGTTTCTCTTTGCGCGCTGACACACAGCCCTAATAAGCCTTATAATAATGTACTGATGATGAACTATTTTTTGGCATCTGGTGCTTACGGAGGCAGCTGCACAGCGCGCACAAAACTAAAGCAAAGAATGGCATAAACATATGTGATTACCCGATCATATGTGCAACCATGCTGTGCGAGCGAGCATGGTGATGACGAAAGCGCGCTTGTGAAATTATTGTTCCGTGCATATATCGACCAATCTCAAGCATAAAGACTTGTGGTCCTTCAATGTTGCCACTGGCCTCATGGCAGCTTCTCTGATCGATATCCTTCTGACAGAGTCAATTGCCCAATTTAGGCAAGGTGTTAGTGGGAGCCTTACACTTTTCCGTTATTAATAATGCTCTGAAAGGTAATATAAGTGACAGTTAAAGCCTTTTTCCCAGAGCCCCTTTGAAAATATATTTCCACCCATTGTAACATGTAGCATTATTCGTAGTGGAACCCTTAAGGAAACAGCCAGTACTCGGGAGTAAACTACTGCATTTGATATAGGTCACACTTTATGCTATATATAATAATGCTAACAATGAACAGCTCCCAAACAAGACAATACCACATGCAGCTAAACAAACTAACAATAAGCTAACATGCTAAAACACAGAGAAGCTAAACAATGAGACAAAACTAACCATATAATACAAGACACTGAAAAAGACTACAAACAACACCAAGAAGAAATATAAGAACCCACTAACCAGACAAGGATAAACAGACAAATCAGGAAGGGAGACAGGAGCATGAACAGGAGCCAAGATAAACCAGGAAATTGAAAAAAGCTGACAAGGAAGTGAACAGAAAGGGGATAATTTATAGAAAAGGTGCAGCAGGTGGGAACAGTAGGGGTTGCTGTGGAAAGTGAGAAAAAGAGACAGAGGAAGTTATGGCAGAGAGCTGCAGCTGCCCAGCTTGCATCATTGTGACAATATCAGGTGTGAGCCCATTAGCCTGGTGTGTGATCTAGAAGGTTATGGGTTGTATCTGATTAAGTTTATAAATGCTCCTCTAAAATGGCTGGGTAATTATCCAAACCAGATATTTAACTAAAGTACATTTTATTATTATATTATATTTATTTTAAGTAAAATCTATTTAATTTAATGAAATTTAAATAACTTTGTCATGTAAAAAGAGAGAAAGATCTGAAATTAATCAGAAACAAAAACATGCACAGACCTTAGAGGAAAAACAGCCAGTGTGAGTCATATGCATGGTGAAATGAAGCAATGTCTGTTAGCACGAGCATGTAAGTGAGTCATACCAAAGTTCGTTAGTAACAAACTGCAAAATTGCCTTTGCATTCTTCAGTGGAAAACCATGTTAAGAGGTAGAAAACTGAGCTAGACCAAAAAACCTATAGACAGCCAAGCTTTGATCAGAGTAAAATATATCAATTGAATCATTAACTCCAAGGAAATTTTAGGTAGGGTGATTGAGGAGAAGACTAAACGTCAGTGATAATCATCTGAAAAACACAATATCACTAACAAGACCATTTGGGTATTTTTCCAAGTGGAAACGTCATGGATGACTGGACAAATTCCTTAACTTAATTCTTCCACTTGGTGGAACTATGGGTGCCCTCTTTGGTGCAGAAAGAATGACAAGAAGATTTTTATGAGATTTTCAGAAAACAGTTATATTACAGTAACTCTTTAGGAATTAGGCAGACAGAATGGTTTTAAAATTGCAAGGCATAGTCTCTGTCAAGGTCTCTGTCAAAAATATTGGAGTAATCATTAACATTTCAATAACATAATACATATAGTTTACATAAACAATTCTGCTTGAGTACAAATTATTAAAACAAAAGTGGCTTTCTTTGCCTTATTAAACTTAGCCACTTGAGATATTATCCAGATGAGTATTCTGATAATTCTGACTGATGCTCACAATCCTGAAAATGTTAGGATTACTGTGATTGATACTGTGAAGTCTTGCGGTAATTAGTGAAGGCATATGAATTAAAATTTCATTATCAATGAACTTTCAATTAACTGTCTTTCTTTTCTCTTTTGTTTTGTTTTTACAGGGAGCACAGATAAGTGCCAATCAAAGATGTCAAAAGGACATTCAACTTGTGTTAATGAACACGGAAGAAAATGAAAGTAAAATAATAAAATGCTTCATGGGTGCTAAACTAACCATGTGTTGTGGACATATTGAGGCCAATTATAAAACATCTTGTAACACAGAGATGCAACTGAGATCAAATCAGATCATAATTCAGTAGGTAGCCAAATCTGCAAATATGTTTTTTGTTTGTTTTTTGGAAAAACACATATATTTTAATGTAACAAAGTGCTAATTAACCATTTAAATAGACTGGTAATGACAAGACACCCTTTTCTAATATGTTTGGACAGAATAGGTTGCAAAATTTGCAAAAATGTACTGATGTATCACATATGCCAGTAAAGGTCACAGTAAAGTCTGTGTGGCAAAATGTCAATTAAATCTAAATACAAAACAATAAAAGAAAAAAAAACTTGTATTAACAACACTGTGAGAACTTAAAGACAATTAGTTACAGAATGAATTAATTTATAATTTGGATAAAGTTAGAGAAGTCAATTACAGTGGTGCTTGAAAGTTTGTGAACCCTGTAGAATTTTCTATATTTCTGCATAAAAATGACCTAAAACATCATCAGATTTGCACACAAGTCCTGAAAGAGAACCCAGTTAAACAAATGAGACAAAAATATTATACTTGGTCATTTATTTATTGAGGAAAATGATCCGATATTACATATTAGTGAGTGGTAAAAGTATGTGAACCTTTGCTTTCAGAATCTGGTGTGACCCCCCTGTGCAGCAATAACTGCAGCTAAACGTTTCCTGTAGCTGTTGATCAGACCTGCACACCGGCTTGGAGGAATTTTATGCCATTCCTCCATACAGAACAGCTTCAACTCTGGGATGTTGGTGGGTTTCCTCACATTAGCTGCTCGCTTCAGGTCCGTCCACAACATTTAGATTGGATTAAGGTCAGGACTTTGACTTGGCCATTCCAAAACATTAACTTTATTCTTCTTTAACCCTTCTCCGGTAGAACGACTTGTGTGCTTAGGGTCGTTGTCTTGCTACATGACCCACCTTCTGTTGAGATTCAGTTCATGGACAGATGTCCTGACATTTTCCTTTAGAATTCTCTGATATAATTCAGAAATCATTGTTCCATCAATAATGGAACCATCTTTGCCCAGATGCAGCAAAACAGGCCCAAACCATGATACTACCACCACCATGTTTCACAGATGGGATAAGGTTCTTATGCTGGAATGCAGTGTTTTCCTTTCTCCAAACATAACGCTTTTCTTTTAAACCAAAAAGTTCTTTTTTGGTCTCATCCATCCATCCACAAAAAACTCTTCCAATAGTCCCAGAAGTTGAATTCACTATTATTGGGACTATTCACAACTATTGGAAGAATGTCTATTAGGACTATTGGAAGAACAGATTTAAGTTCTGGGATTTTCTTACCTGGATTATTGAGCATGCATCAAGACATTCTTCCAGTAGCCTTCTGGCTTGTCCACGTGATCTTTAGCAAACTGCAGACGAGCAGCAATGTTCTTTTTTGGAGAGCAGTGGCTTCTAGTCGGATCTAGTTCCATTTCTGAGCTGTCTACGGCGAGGTCTGCCCCAAGTCGCTTGCGTCGAGCTCCGCCCTCAAGCCGCTCACAATTGGCGACACCCGCTGACTCATGTATATAAGTGCACTCTTGAGCTCACCCAGTTGTTGCGTCATTGTTTGACTTTGGGACCTCGTCCGTCTCGATTTGCTGCGAATCTCAGAAAGCTGGTAGCTGGCGATTTGTAGGTCGTCAGCATTTGGCAGTCAGGAGGCTGCTGGTAACCAGTAGGGTGTAGACAATAGAGCAGGGAAAGTATCCGGCCTTTGTCTCCCAGTTGCTGTCTCCTTGGCGGTGTTGGCTCGCTCGCTGCAGCAAGGTGAACCCCGCTTCTCCCTCGCACATCTTCAACCTTTGAGATTAATCAAGCCACCCCCCCTCTTCGTGATCAGGAGAAAGTAGCGCTCCCCAATGCGATCGCGCTTTTTGAAAGGACGCCTCGTCCTTTTTGTTTCTGCATACAAATCACATTCCAACAGCGTGGGAGTCGCTGTGATTTGCTCTCGTGACACTCCATGCAGGTACCGATGCTCTGTGCAAGCGCGGATCCGTAACACTGGTTGCGTAGTGGAGCATTTGTGCATTTGTTTTTCTTTTTTTTTTTTTCTTTTACTTATTTATTTATATTTTGGTTCACCATTTCCATCTGGAGATAACTGCAATTGGGTCCATAAAATCTGTTTTATTTTTATTTTCACAATTCGCCTGTTTTTATAATGGCAAATTGTAATATCAGATGTCTGAAAATTGTAGAAAGAAGATAAATTTTATCCTGAGAGGCAGTGCTGTCTGGTGACAGTGTCCTAAATCTGTCCTAGTGATGGTTGTGCAACTGAGACAGGAAGCAATGAACAGCACCGTAACACTGTTTGGCCTTGGATCAGAGATGTAGTTACTCTATAGGGATTTGTTACTTTAATAAGAGATCCATCAATATTTGCTTTCTCCTTGGATAGCCATGTGAGAGAAAAAGAAACAATAATAAAAGCAATAGGGAAAGAATGAATAATAAATAAGAAAAGACAGTTTACAGCAAGAACAAAGTACCTAAGAAAGATCTACTGCTCAAATCACCCATCTCTGTCAACCTCGAAATGAAATGTGTTTCTGTCAGGATTCCTCAGCTCTATGATAACAATGCTCATTGTTTTCCTCTTCATATGCATATGCTGACCTTATTAATAGCAGAAGAAGAATGCTGACCATCCCATCCATCATAGGTATACACCTTTAATACTGAGAACGCACTCTAGGTGTTTATGACTGACCAATACAAAGGACTTGGCACATCTTTTATGACCTCATTATGCATAAAACCCATACGTTATATATGTTTAATGTTGTCAGTGTCCTTGGCAATACAGGCGGCATAGTGGTTCGGTGGTTAGCACTGTCGCCTTGCAGTGAGAAGGTCCTGGACTGTTAGGTTAAAAGGTGTTTCTAAAAGTGCCCCTAGCATGTGAGTGTGTGTATCAATCTGTGTCCTCTACGATGAATTGGCACCCTGTCTTAGGTTGTTCCTGCCTTGAGCCCTATGCCACTCGCTAGGCACCAGCTCCTCTGAAACTCTCTCCAGGATCAAGCGGATAAGAAAGGGAATGAATGAGTAAATGGCAGTACACTATTTTAATATGTCATACTTAAAACAAGTAAAACCATCCTTATTCAGCCTTATTTATTACCAATCATTGTGGGTCTCTCTGTTATTTGTCTCTCTTTGATTGGCTATACAGTGGTGATTGAAAGTTGGTGATCCTTTTAGAATTTTCTATATTTCTAGATAAGTGTGACCTAAGCCATCATCAGATTTACACACAAGTTCTAAAAGTAGATATAGAGAACCCGGTAAACAAATAACATTACACTTTATACTTTATACTGTACTATAAACATACTTATACTATTAAACAAAAATATTATACTTGGTCATGGAGGAAAATGAAGCAATATTTGTCACGCCAGCTGTACGTTTCAGGAAGCACACGCAGGGAAACTGAACTCAGGCGGCGTTTATTTAGGAAACTTACAAACGAACTTACAAACAGAATGCGGACAGGAATACTAACGGACGAGGTGATAAACGAGGAGATTACGCTAAAGGATCATGGACGGAGTGAGAGATAAGGTAGGTTACGCGATAGACAAGGTGAGAGATAGGGAACAGGGACGAGAAAGGTAGACCAGGCTAGGATGATGAGAGGCGCGATTAGAATAGAGAGAGAGACAGGATCGGTGAGCTTGTGATGTGGTAGGGACCACGAGACAGAGCGATGTGAGTGTGCAGAAAGACGGTTTAAATAGGTGAGCTGGAAGGTGCTGGAAACCAGGAACAGGTGCGAGTGATTGATGGAGGAGGAGAGAGAAATGGAGAGAAGGAGACAGAATGTGACAGAAGGTGGTAGAAGTGGGGCATGGTGAGCAGGTGTGTGTGAATAGATGTGATGGAGCCCGGACGGAGCCAGGACTCCAAGGACGGCCCCACGGGGACTCCGGACGATCCGGCGGCTTCCTCTCCGGGCGACGGCTGGGAGGAGTCTGGGTGACAACCGGGCCTCGGAAGGCCCGGGCAGGCACACCTGACATGGGCGGACCGCAAGAGGCCGGGAGGATGGCAGGGATCAAGTTCGGAGACGGACGACTTCGGAGTAGGCACGGGGACTGACGACCTCTGGAAGGCCTCGGGGACTGATGATCTCGGAGCTGTCACGGGGACTGATGACCTCTGGAAGGCCTCGGGGACTGACGACCTCTGGAAGGCCTCGGGGACTGACGATCTAGGTGCAGGTACTGATACTGACGATCTTGGAGCAGGCACAGGGACTGACGACCTCTGGAAGGCCTCGGGGACTGACGACCTAGGCGCAGGTACTGGGACTGACGATCTCGGAGCAGGCACAGGGACCAACAACCTTTGAAAGGCCTTGGGGACTGACGACTTTGGTGCAGGTTCTGGGACTGTCGGCCTCGGCGTTGGAGCAGAGAGCGACAAGCTTGGAGCTGGTACTGAGACTGATGACCGTGGCGCAGGTACTGGCGACCTCAGTGTAGGTACTGGACCTGGCAACCGTGGTGCAGGTACCGGAACTGACGACCTTGGCGAAGGCACTGGGGCGGACGACCTCGGTGTAGGCACCGGGGCGGAAATACTTTTGGTATTTCCAAATAATCTGTTGGCATGGAGATGACATTTGATGGTAGTTTTGGAAAGTTTGTGTCCCCAAAATACTACTTTTCTGTAACTGTGCTACAGTGATCTTTAGGGCTTTTTCACTTCTCTGACCATCCTCCTCCCTGTGTGTGGGAAATATACTTGGGTCCTCATCCAGGGCAACTATTTCACAGTTCCAGCTGATTGGAAGTTTTTAATTATTGCCTGTAGACATAGGATTTTCAGTAAGTAGCTATTTGAAGAATGCCTAAGAGAATATGACATAGCAAAAAGTTCTATTTTGGTGTAATCTGTCAACAAAACATTACCTTCTGGCTTGTCAATGTGATCTTTAGCAAACTGCAGATGAGCAGCAATGTTCTTTTGGAGAGCAGTGGCTTCTCCTTCAACCCTGCCATGCACAGCATTGTTGTTCAGTGTTCTTCTGATGGTGGACTGATGAACATTAACATTAGCCAATGTGAGAGAGGCCTTCAGTTGCTTAGAAGTTACCCTGTGGTCCTTTGTGACCTCGCCAACTATTACACGCCTTGCTCTTGGAGTGATCTTTGTTGGTTGACCACTCCTGAGGAGGGTAACAATGGTCTTGAATTTCCTCCATTTGTACTCAATCTGTCTGACTGTGGATTGGTGGAGTTCAAACTCTTTAGAGATGGTTTTGTAACCTTTTCCATCCTGATGAGAATCAACAACTCTTTTTCTGAGGTCCTCAAAAATCTCCTTCGTTCATGCCATGCTACACTTGTGAAGAGCAGATTTTGATAAATCCTTGATTTTAAAATAAAACAGGGTGCCCACTCACACCTGATTGTCATCCCATTGACTGAAAACACCTGACTCTAACTTCACCTTCAAATTAACTGATAATCATAGAGGTTCACATACTTTTTGCCACTCACTAATATGTAATATTGGATAATTTTCCTCAATAAATAAATGACCAATTAAAAATATTTGTGTCTCATTTGTTTAATTGGGTTCCCTTTATCTACTTTAGGACCGATGATGTTTTAGGTCACATTTATGCAGAAATATAGAAAATTCTAATTCACAATTTTTAAGCATCACTGTATATGTCACCTCACAAATTAACTCAGGAGGTCATGGGTTACTCTGATAACACAACTTTAAAAAGTAAAGTATAAATGTAAAAAAAAGGCTTCTGTTATGTTATGGTTCGCCATATTAAAATGATGACGAACCATGAAAATTAAAGAAAAAGGGATTTTAGGACCCAATCACTGTTAGCTCCAGATGGAAAGGATGAACCAAAATAAAAGAACAAAATATAAATACAACAAAAAAAAAGAAAGCAACCTTATTGGCTGGGAATTGAACCCTGGACGGCTGCGTCGGTAACGAATGAATGAAACAAACACGCCACCAGACCACTGAGGAAGAAACAAACAAATAACTAACAAAAAATAGCTCCCATGTATGAGGGAGAGATACACTAGCCTACACACACACAGAAGCTCAGACCCACGCTAGAAGGAGAGCGAAGGGAGGGGGGCTGATATCACCCCGCCTGCTCGAGCCCAGAAGAAGGGGGGCACGCTGCCCAGAGCGTGCACAGCGCGAGTCACGTCACTTGCTGGGACGCGCAGGCACAGAGCGGCGCTAAGTGTCCGAGGGCAAGGAAAGGAATGAACCAGAGGAACTAAAACACAAAAGAATGCGAAAAGGCTTGCCCTATGCTATGTCTAATCCCTAAACAGAAGGTTATCTTGGGCTTCCTGACCATACGAGAACTGAGCCCCTTAACGGACTCAGTCCAACCACTTTGCCCTAGAAAAGACACCAAAAAGATAGCACAAAAGGCGAAGCGAATGCTCTAACAGAGCGTGAGACGGGTGAAATCTCCAAAGTATGCAGGGAGATCGTGAAGCGGAACACGAAGGGGAATAAGGCGATCCGCGTACCGAGCGCAAGGGTGCAACAACTGTCAGCGCCAAAGCAGGCTCTTAAATAACCCGGCTGACAGCTGATGGCAATCGTGCGGCGATCAATGAGCGCATGCACGATAGCATACACTGTGTGGATCCCGGTACAATAACCAAGTCGACACTACCATCTAGTGTCCGCCTGGGGGACATCCACACAGTGCTGGGGTCCTTACATGTTAAATTTTTTATGTGGGTTTGCTAGGGACTTTTTTTCTCTGACTAGATTCACTCACACTCTCTCTCACACACACACACACACACACACACACACACATTCTAATTTATGCTTTTGTATTTTTCTAACCACTTAGGCCATAGTCTTTGATCATGGCCCTGCAAACTATATACATTATTTTTAAAACATCTAAGGTGCATGTGCATTGTGATGGATAGTTGCCCTCTCTAAGGTTGGTTCCTGCCTTATGCCCTGTGTTAGGGTTAGGGTAAAAATTAACTTGCCCAAATTAAGTGAACAAATCTAGCAACAATGTCATGAAGTTGGCAACACTAAACAATACAGTATGGATTATTTTTTTCCAAGTAAAACTAAATATAGGTAAATTTAATAAATAAAGGTAAATTATATTAATTCATTCATTCATTCATTTGTTCTCTTATCCACTTAATCCTGAACAAGGTCAGGAACAGGAACAACCCTAGACACGGCGCCAATCCATCGTAAGGCAGATCCACTCACACACACTCATACACTAGGGGCACTTTAGAGACACCAATTAACCTAACACGCATGTCTTTGGACTGTGGGAAGAAACCTTTAGGCAACAGTGCTACTCACTCAGCCACCCATAAATTATATTCATATGATAAATTATAAATCATATGAATCACACAAAAGTGTAAAAGAATAAACATAATAAGAATGAACATAAGTAATAACAACGCTACACAATCACTGCAACAACTAACTGTTCAACGTCATGTAATCCACATTGTTGATGTTTTAATTTGAATATTTACTTCATATCATGATTTTAACACATTTTTGCGTTTCTATATTTCCGAGATGGCGCAGACGCAAAACCCTGGTCTGGGTTTTGTGTCCTGAGGATGTAGCCCAAGGGTTCACTGCTGCAAGGACAACACTGCCTCTCCTCACTGCCTCCATCAACCTGAGGATGAAGCCCTTAGATTCAGTGATGCAGCTGACAACACTGCCATTCCTATCTGCCGAACCTACTGTAATCCTGTGGTGACTCTCTCTGTTCTAGTCCTCATACCATTACTCAGTACCCATCAGAGAGTAATAACTTCCAGGACACACAAACCTACAGTGACTCTTCTATTTGGTCTATTTGGTCTATTTGGACTACCTGTCCCAACTCACTCAATCCTAACTATATATGCTATTGATCTTATTCTCTATTTTTTTAAGTTAATTTCATCTTAGCCTATATATTATTCTATTCTAATTTTACATAGGGTATTTTCTTTACATACATTCTTTAATTCTTGTATTTAACATCCCGGCTGCCCAAGGAGGATTTGAGTCTTGGTCCTCCCAAGGTTTCTTCCCTGTAAGGTTTGGGGAGTTTTTCCTTTCTACCTTCGCCTCAGGCTTGGGCTTTGAGTCAATATATATGTAAACTGCTTTGGGACAATGCTGTGTTGTAAAAAGCACTATATAAATAAATTTGACTTGACTTGATTTGGTAAGCAGTTTGGGCTATATTAATTGCACATGATTCTTCAAATAATAATAAGTATGAAAAGATGGTACAGTAATAATAATAAAAAAGATATGAGATAGCAATACTTTGCAAGCAGAGGTGTGTTGACCTTCATAATGGGAATTGCCATAAAAATGGCTACATGCCCGAAAATCTACTAAAAATCGACACTGTTATAACTGCTACTGTTATAATTATAATTGTTATAAATTCTCCAAGGATCATGGTTGGATATTTGAAGAAGATAATGGCCTTTGAGGCTCAGCAAGTATCCAACAAACTATCTAACTGATATAAGCACCTAGAGTTCACCTAGAGTACGCCTCTGGGATTTTTAACTATTTTAGGGTCAGACAAGTCAAAAAAATTTTCACCCTTCTGAGAAAGCATTCCACTAGATTATGCAACGTGACTATGAGGTTGGACACTGAAGCCCTGTCTCACTCTTCTTAGCATTCCAATTAATCTCAATATGTTTGATGGAGTTAATGTCAGGACTTTATGTAAGTTGGTCAAAATCGCAAAACATTCCTTTATAAACTACAGAACAAGGCAGTTAGTTGGAGGTAGTAAGTTAGTTGGAAAATTAGTTGGAGGTAGAAACATATAAAGGACTCATATTATCAGTCATGGAGGTTTTCAGTACGAATCTTTCTACTATCACTGTTGGAATTGTATGCTTCATATTATGAACCTGTCATCAGTGAGTTTGGCTATAATAACAGATAACAGTAATTAGAAGGCTGTCTACATACTTTATGCTCATATAGTAGATAGATTCCATTAAGTACCAGGAGATTTGCAAGCTTTTTCTGGGACCTTGTATTAATTATGCTCTGCTTTGATCTGCTCTGCATGACTGAACATTTATAAACAGAGCTGTAGAAGCTCCAGGAATTATAAATTCAGTAAATCTGCCAATAAATTAGGATGATCACTTTTTAAATGACACTTCAAAAGAAGTAAACTGTTAGTGTTGATTAACATTTATTTTCAGTAGGCAAAGTTAAAACAAATATTAATATATTTACAACAATAACAAACATATTGTATATTTTCAGTGGTGACAAAAGTATGGGAACCTCTAGTATTAGCAGTAAATTTGAAGATGAATTTAGAGTTTGTTTTCAAATTAGAATATTGCCATTTTCAAATAAGGGGATGGCAGTTGGGTATGGGCACCCTTTTGTATTTTATGAAAAGGGATGTGTCTGTCTGACCTTCACAGCACATGTTTGTAGAAGTGTATCATGGCACAAACATAGGAGATTTCTGAGGACCTCAGAAAAACACTACATTCCAGCATAAGAACTTTATCCTGTTTGTGAAACATGATGATGGTAGTATCACGGTTTGGGTCTATTTTACTGCATCTAAACCAGGACAACTTTCCATCATTGATGGAACAATGAATTCTAAAACATACCAGCAAATTCTAAGAGAATGTTTGTCATGTGGCAAGAATATGACCCTAAGCACACAAGTTGTTCTTACAAAGAATGGTAATGAAGAATACATTTTATGTTTTGGAACATCCAAGTTAAAGTCCTGACCTTAATCCAATAGAAATGCTGTGTTAGCAGCTCTTGTGAAGAATCCACCAACATCACAGAGTTAACGCTGCAGGACTGATCAACAATTAAGAGAAATGTTTTTGTCGCAATTACTGCTGCACAAGGGGGTCACACCAGATACTGGTAGGTTTATATTCTTTTGCCGCTATATTTGTGCTTTTTTGTTTAATTAATAAATAGCCATTGATGCTGAATGTGACATTAAATAAGCCAAACAAACAAACATTTACTTAAGTGGGTTTGCTTTATCTATTTTTAAGATTTTTGTAAAAATCTGATGATGTTTAAAACATACATATGTAGAAACACAGAAAAGTATAAAGTGTTCACAAAAAAGCATCACTGGACAATTTAAAAAAAGAATTTGCATGGTTTATATTCGATTCCTAGCATAACTGGTTTGATGCCAAAACCCTTTTGGAAACACTTTGGTGTACTCTGTTACTCTGTTTTAAAATATTCTTTCAGCACATCTTCTCAGTCTGTGGAGTCACACTACAGCCAAGGCTCCCAGATGTGCATGACAGATGATTCCCTTAAGACCCAAAGCCCAAAAGCAGTCCAGTGGACAAGCAGAGTTAAAAAAGAATTATACCTTTTGATTATTCTAAAATGGTCACATGCTGTTACATACAGTGATGCTTGAAATTTTGTGAACCCTTTAGAATTTTCTATATTTCTGCATAAATATGATCTATAACATCATCAGATTTGCACACAAGTCCTAAAAGTAGATAAAGAGAACCCAGTTAAACAAATGAGACAAAAATATTATACTTGATCAATTATTTATTGAGAAAAATGATCCAATATTACATATTAGTGAGTATGTAAAACCTCTAGGATGGGAACCTCAAGGATTAGCAGTTAATTTTAAGGTGAAATTAGAGTCAGGTGTTTTCAAGCAATGCAGATGACAATCAGCTGTGAGTGGGCACCCTGTTTTATTTAAAGAACAGGGATCTTAATAATTTCCTTCGGGATAAATAAAGTATCTATCTATCTATCTATGTATCTATGTATCCATCTATCTATCTATCTATCTATCTATGTCTGCCCTTCACAACACATATTTGTGGAAGTGTATCATGGAATGATTTCTGAGGACCTCAGAAAAAGAGTTGTTGATGCTCATCAGGCTGGAAAAGGTTACAAAACCATCTCTAAAGAGTTTGGAAATTCAAGACCATTTTTACCCTCCCCAGGAGTGGCCGACCAACAAAGATCACTCCAAGAGCAAGGCGTGTAATAGTTGGCGAAGTCACAAAGGACCCCAGGTTAACTTCTAAGCAACTGAAGGCCTCTCTCACATTGGCTAATGTTAATGTTCATGAGTCCACCATCAGAAGAACACTGAACAACAATGGTGTGCAAGGAGTAAGCCACTGCTCTCCAAAAAGAACATTGCTGCTTGACTCCAGTTTGCTAAAAATCACATGGACAAGCCAGAAGGCTATTGGAAGAAAGTTTTGTTAATGGTTGACACGAAAATAGAACTTTCTGGTTTAAAAGAAAAGCATTATGTTTGGAGAAAGGAAAACACTGCATTCCAGCATAAGAACCTTATCCCATCTGTGAAACATGGTGGTGGTAGTATCATGGTTTGGATCTGTTTTGCTGCATCTAGGCCAGGACGGCTTGCCATCATTGAATAAACAACGAATTCTGAATTATATCAGAGAATTCTAAAGGAATTGTCAGGACATCTGTCTTTGAACTGAATCTCAAGAGAAGGTGGGTCATGCAGCAAGACAACGACCCTAAGCACATTTTTGTGTCATTTGTTTAACTGGGTTCTCTTTATCTACTTTTAGGACTTGTGTGCAAATCTGATGATGTTTTAGGTAATATTTATGCAGAAATATAGAAAAATCTAAAGGGTTCACTAACTTTCAAGCACCACAGTATACAGTAATCTTATAAAATATCTATGATATTGAACAGAATGATTCACTGACACCAATGCATTCATAAAGTAATGAGAGTTAATGTTGAGAACAGGATCAACGTATTTTCAGCTGAAGATTAACATAATTATTTATAAAGAAGACACATTAAAGACATTTTTACAACCAATTGACCCATTTTACTGAGACCAGATATAATTTTGAAGCTAACTGTATGTCTTGAAGGCTGGAACAATGGCACAGGCCGAGTGCAATTACTGCTGCACAAGGGGGTCACACCAGATACTGGTAGGTTTATATTCTTTTGCCACTATATTTTTGCTTTTTTGTTTAATTGATAAATAGCGTAGCGATAAGTGTTCACAAACTTGCAAGCATCACCGTACAATTTAAAAAAAAGAATTTGCATGGTTTATATATGATTCCTAGCATAACTGGTTTGATGCCAAAACCCTTTTGGTAACACTACTGTGTACTCTGTTACTCTGTTTTAAAATATTCTTCCCAGGCCCAAAATCCACCTGTATGGAGTTTGCATATTCTCCTCCTGGGATTCCTCCAGGTGGAAAATGTGTCCTGTCTGTTACATTGAATGTGTTTATAGCCAGTGAAATTAGTTGTATATTTCATATTCACATACATATGTAAATGTTCAGCATTGTAGTCAGGTGATGCATACATATTCCAGGTTTTGAATTTAAATCAATTTAGGCATCACCTTATTATATGAAGTACCATGTGTATATTGTGGCACATTTCTTTCTTTTAAATACTTTATATGCAGAATAAGACACTGTTAAATTGATTGCCCTTCAAATGGAAATCTGTGGAAAAAAAACAAGTATGTATGTTGAGTCACTGAAATGAGAAAATGCCATTTGTCAATAATTTTTGCCTAAATAACCTTTTTTCACAACCCATGAATGTATGCATGTCCTTTTTTTGGAAAGATTTTGTCAGTCTTTTAATTTCTGCGTCAGTGGACATTCATTTTTCTGTCCATCAGCGCTACAGTGAGTCATCATGTATCTTCTCAGGAACTCTTACTAATGTCCTTTCATAACACCAACCTAATCCAACGCTTGTAAGCTATAAAGTAGGGCAAATGGATGGAAGAACTCTCTCTCTAAACACTAATTTATTTTATATATATATGTATTCCAGTCTATATAAGTGAATGATTGTACAACCCCAAATCATAAAAGGTTGGGACAGTATAAAAAATGCAAAAAAAATTTTTTACTTTGCATTTACTTTGACTTTTATTTCATTGCAAACACTATGAACCTTAGATAGTTAATGTTTTTTTTTTCTGGTCAACTTCATTTCATTTGTTAATTAACATCCATTGCTACATTTCAGACCTGCAACACATTCCAAAAAAAAAGTTGGGACAGGGGCTGGTAATGTAAAAAAAAAAAAAAAAAAAAAAGGAAATAAAATGATTTCAAACAGGTAATGTCAACAGGTGATTACAATCATGATTTGGTACAAAATCAGTATCCACGTGTTCTTCTGTCAGGGATCGCTCCTTGACCGCTAATGGCCAGGAGATATCCCTGCTCGGCGCCGTGAGCTGCAGCAGCGCGATCGCACGTGCGTCAGCCCTTCGTGGGCATTTTACAGGTAAGTGGCGACACCTGCGGGTGAGCCCTTATAAACACACTTTGGGAGCTCACTCGCTGCCGCTGCTTAGCCTCGCTTCACGTGATCGGCATACTCACGTGACTGGAATGCACCCGGCTGACGCACACACACACGCTTGAAACTGCCTGCATTAATCCGACGGCTTTCTTTTGTTTTCTCTTTATTATATTTCTTTGTTCAGGGATAACGGTACGTTCTGGGGGTATTAAGACCCTCAGACGCCGGCTGCCAGGAGGTAAATGTAGGGCCCTAGATAGGGTAGGGTCAACTCTTTATTTATTTCTTATTTTTTACTTTTACCGAGCTGCTCCGGCAGCTTATTAATTCCCCGATCGCGTCTGAAGAGGACGTTGAGATTATTAACCACGTCCTCTTCACTTCCCGCAACCATGCTCATGGAAGCTCTGGTCGGGCTTCTGCGCTCTGTGCATGCGCAGATGCGCAACCATAGACACGCCGTAGCAGCCTTTGAATAGCACTGCGGTACGATTACGGCTTGCAGTTTCTTTTATTTAGTTTTATTCTTTATTTTTATCCTCTGTTTTATTTCTGTTTATTTATTTAGTTTTATTTCAGCTATAATTACCAACTGCAGCTGACTGCATTTGGGTCCCAACCAATTTAGTTCGTCAGAGTTTTTAAATTTCGAACCGTAACATCTTCAAAGAAATATTGGAAGGGATTTACATATCTCTCCCTCTATAGTGCATAATATCATTAAACAATTCAAGAAATCTGTAGGAATTTCAGTGTGTGTGAAGGGCACGGGCACAAGCCTAAACTGAAGATGAGTGATCTCCAATCCCTTAGATAACACTGCATCAAGAACCTTCATTCTTCATTAGCTGATAGAACCACATGTGCAAAGGATTACTTTATCAAACCTTTGTTAAGCACTACAATACGGAGTTACCTCCACAAATGCCACTTCAAACTTTACTGTTGAAAAAAGAAGCGTTATGTTAACAATGTCCATCAACTTCTCAATGGCATCTGGGATGGACTATCACACTGTGTGTATATTGTGTATTGTGTGCATTGCGTGTATTGTGATCAGACCAATCAGTATTCCAGATCTTTATTGGAAGAAATGGACACCGTGTGCTCCAGACCAAAGACAAATAGGATCATCCAGACTATTATCAGCAACAAGGCCAAAAACCAGGCTCTGTCATGGTATGGGGTTGTGTCAGTACCGTTGGTAAAGGTCGTTTCAAGTTCTGTGTTGACAGCAATAATGCAGAAAAGTACACTGAGATTTTAGGACACAATTAATTACTTCAAGATGACATCTTTTTCAACCCAAAACCCATCAAATCAGTAAAAGTTAGGACTAAAATATGTAAATCCCTTCCAATCTTTTCTCTAGGAACTCTGTTTTTAAACATTCCAATAATTTTCTCAGACATTTGTTGACCACTGAAGATCCTCTGCCCGTCTTTACTCATCAGACGCTCAGCATTTTGTGGATACTGCTTTTGAACCATATCATTACTAGCTATAAATTGCCCCTGTCCCAAGTCTGTTGCAATGCATTGCAGGATTGAAATTCATGTTTATTAACAAATAAAATTAAGTTGATCAGTATCTGCAATAATATAAAAGTCAAAGTACTGTAAGGAGAACTGTGTTTTTTTTTTTGTATTTTTCATGCCGTCCAAACTTTTTTTGATTTGGGGTTGTACTTTGTAACTGCCAAAACAGCACATCTTAAGCTCTGTACTATATTAGACAGTTCCCACAGTCACTGTGTTGGATGTGGGGGAATTGTTCAGGAGCTCGGTATGGGGTTAAGAGTGCTCACCGTGCTAACCCCTGTCCACTGTGTAAGGGGCCTACAATGAACACACAGGTGTCAGAACTGGACCTTGGATCCATGCAAGATGGTCATTTGGTCCATGTGTCCTGTTTTCATTTCCATCACATGGACGGATGGATGGGTGGGTGTGCCCCATTTACCTGAGGAAGTGATGTCACCAGGCACTGTGGAAAGTAGACAAAAAGGTGGAGCGAGTGTAATGCTCTGGGTAATGTTCTGCTGAGAAACCCTGGGTTAGTTCATTCATGTGTACATTATTTTGATGCTTAACACATAACTAAATATTGTTAAGGATGAGGTGGTTTTTATGTTTTGGCTGATATCAGTGTATATAAGTTTAATATGTAATGATCAGTTTCATATGTGAAACTCATTAGTGATTCCATTAATTGTGTACACATATTACACCTATTGCGCACGCACGCACACACAGCTGAGACATTCCAGGCTAAAGCCACGGTGGTCTCACAGCTGTGCTGACTATACACAAAAACGCCTAGGGTTCAAATATCACCACTGCCGTGCTGCCACTGTTGGGCTCATGAGCAAGGCCTAAACCCACAACTGAAGGGATAATGTAGCTGATTATGCAAGCTCAGAAAGGATGAGTTCAGTTTATTTTACATATCTGTGTTAAATAAACTTACATAATGAGGGACATAATTAATGTATCAGACCACAGTTGGTGCTTAGGTAATTTATAGCAAATCAAATATAAAGCTGTAAAAATGGTCACTGCAGAAGTATCACAGTATTGTTTTTAACAGATGGGGATTACAGTATTAGTATTGAGTTACTGCATCATAAATGTGAGCTTATCATCTTTCAATAAGCAAAAGCAGAACATAGGCCATAAGATGAACAAGGAAAAAGTGCCTAGAATGTGATTATCGTTCCCACATTTTGGCACTACTTTTTAAATGCATTTATGTATAGATAATACCCGTATGAACTTGAAAAGTTCTCCACAAAATATCCTGCAGTTTTTTGACACCATCCATAAATGTATATAAATTTAAAAACAAAAAAACAAAATTTACATGAAGACGGTTTTCCTTGTAACTAAATTTTGATTTATTTTACCAACACAAAATATCTATCAAACTGATATTTATACATATACCTACACATCTCAGTCAAGTATTGGTGCATTACTATACTCAAGTGTGAATTTAGAGCAAGAAATATGGCAAATTTGTACAAAATATGCACCAGCTTCAATAAATGGCATCAAGCAAAATTAAACATAATCAAGGTAACTTTAGTCAAGTCAAGTCAAGTCAAGTCAGATTTATTTATATAGCGCTTTTTACAATGGAGCATTGTCTCAAAGCAACTTTACAAGTTTAGATTATCTCCTAATAACTACGTCCAATCTCAAATTGAGCAAGCCTAGGGCGACAGTGGCAAGGAAAAACTCCCTAGTTCTAGGAAGAAACCTTGGGAGGACCAAGACTCAAACAAAGGGACCCAACCTTCCTTGGGCGGCCGTAGATGACAAATCTAAGAGCGAACTAAAGTCTGGAGTCAAAATGTTTGAAAATAATGGTGAAGTACGAACATCGACATGAAGTGGCCGGGTATGATGATAAATCGAAGAGCGAAACTAAGTTATGGCGTCATGGTCGAATAAAATGTGAATTATGCACAGTGGGCTCCATCAGATGTACTCATGTGTGGGGCGGGAACTGCCCGGACCACAGCTCGGAGAGAAAACAGGAAATGTAGTTAGTAATTGATAAGAGCACAGTGTTATAACAATCACTGTGCCATGTCCAATCACTGATGCAAGGTAGCATGAGGACCCCGGAGCATTAGCTATAGCAGATAGCTAGAAAGCTAGAAAGAGGAGACTGGTAGGAAACAAGCCAAGAGGGGATCACATGAGACATTGGCAAACCCCACGAGCGGCAGAAGACAGCACCAAGTCTCTGATCACCACTAAGACTCTTTTTGGGGGGGACTATGACCCCAGCTCTGCCCCTTATTTCTAAGGCAAAGGATTGCACGAGTCAAGATACGAGGAACCCAAGGCCTAGTTCAGCCAGACCGCCCCTCGGAATACCGGCTAGCGGACAACGCAGCAGGCAGGCCAGACATGACTCCAGACTCCGGCCCCAGCAACAAAAACCATGCAACCTGGTCTAAATCTAGTCAAAGGCCTGCGTAAATAAGTATGTCTTTAGCCTAGACTTAAAACTTTGGAGGGTGTCTGAATCTCGAACGAAAGTGGGAAGTTTAGCTAACACTGATGTTTTATACATCAACATTTTCAGTAGCCACTGTGAAGAAAAAGGAAGAGGAAGAAAATGAAAAATGCACACTGTGGGCCAAGATGGCTAAAAATCAGTCAAAATGTTACCTCACCCATTAAGTTTTGAGTTCCAAGATGCCCTCCTTAGCTGCCTGTGTCTGATCACACGGTCTCTCTCCTTGGTAGCACAGTGCATCTCTTACTCTATAATTATCATTCCTCCATATCAGTATCATCAGATCCATCATCCCATGTAACTTTTTTCTTTGTTTCCTAAAAAATATTTGGATAATTTTGGCACTGACATACAGTACTGTGCAAAAGCATTCTATATTTGTCAATTTATATTCTGATTTATAATTTACTGTATATTCCTTATAGGCCCACCTCAGATCAGGTACTATTTGGGTGGTGGATCATTCTCAGCATTTCAGTGACACTGATGTGACAATGTGCTGTTATGAGTGGATCAGACACAGCAGTGCTGCTGGAGTTTTGAACTACTGTGTTCACTCAACTTGCACTCTGTTAGACACATCTAGGTTATTGCTCCACCTTGCACAGTGGTGCTTGAAAGTTTGCGAACCCTTTAGAATTTTCTATATTTCTATAGATAAAGAGACCCCAGTTGAACAAGTGAGACAAAAAAATTTATACTTTATCTTTTATTTATTGAGGAAAATGATCCAGTATTACATATTAGTGAATGACAAAAGTATGGGAACCTTTGCTTTCAGTATCTGCTGTGACCCCCCCTGTGCAGCAATAACTGCAGCTAAACGTTTCCTGTAACTGTTGATCAGTCCTGCACACCGGCTTGGAGGAATTTTAGCCCATTCCTCCATACAGATGTTGGTGGGTCTCCTCACATTAGCTGCTCACTTCAGGTCCTTCCACAACATTTCGATTGGATTAAGGTCAGGACTTTGGCTTGGCCATTCCAAAACATGAACTTTATTCTTCTTGAACCATTCTTTGGTAGAACGACTTGTGTGCTTAGGGTCGGTGTCTTGGTGCATGACCCACCTTCTCTTGAGATTCAGTTACTGGACAGATGTCCTGACATTTTCCTTTAGAATTCTCTGATATAATTCAGAATTCATTGTTCCATTCATTGTTCAGCCATCCTGGCCCAGAAGCAGCCAAACAGGCCCAAACCATGATACTACCACCACCATGGGATGGGATAAGGTTCTTATGCTGGAATGCAGTGTTTTCCTTTCTCCAAACAGAACGCTTTTCTTTTAAACCAAAATGTTCTATTTTGGTCTCCTCCGTCCACAAAACATTCTTCCAATAGCCTTCTGGCTTGTCCACGTGATCTTCAGCAAACTGCAGATGAGCAGCAATGTTCTTTTTGGAGAGCAGTGGCTTTCTCAGTGTTCTTCTGATGGTGGACTCATGAACATTAACATTAGCCAATGTGAGAGAGGCCTTCAGTTGCTTAGACGTTACCCTGGGGTCCTTTGTGACCTCACCATCTATTACACTCCTTGCTCTTGGAGTGATCTTTGTTGGTCGACCACTAGGGTAACAATGGTCTTGAATTTCCCCCATTTGTACACAATCTGTCTGTTGATTGGTGGAGTCCAAACTCTTCAGAGATGGTTTTGTTACCTTTTCCAGCCTGATGAGCATCAACAACTCTTTTTCTCCTCAGGATCCTCAGGAATCTTCTTTGTTCATGCCATGATACACTTCCACAAACATGTGTTGTGAAGAGCAGACATTGATAGATCCTTGTTCTTTAAATAAAACAGGGTGCCCCCTCACACCTGATTGTCATCCGATTGATTGAAAACACCTGACTCTAATTTCACCTTCAAATTAACTGCTAATCCTAGAGGTTCACATACTTTTGCCACTCACTAATATGTAATATTGAATCATATTCCTCAATAAATAAATGACCAAGTATAATATTTTTGTCTTGTTTGTTTAACTGGGTTATCTTTATCTACTTTTAGTACTTGTGTGAAAAGCTGATGACGTTTTAGGTCATATTTATGCAGAAATATAGTAAATTCTAAAGGGTTCACAAAATTTCAAGCACCACTGTAGATGTAAAGTCAGAAACAGTAGCTCATCTGTTGTTGTACAGTTTGTGTTAGTCATCCTCTAATCCTTCATCAGTGCACACAGGACACAAAGCATGTAGAAAAATAGACAGACAACAATCTGTAATTGTAGAACTACAAAGTGCATCTATATGGAAAGTGGACCTCTAAAACTTAAAGAAAATGCAGAATATAAACTGAAAAATATAGAATGCCTAAGACTTTTGCACAACACTATAAATCAGTACAACACAGTCAGACATCTTCCTGTCTCACATTTGCCTTGTTTAAACTGCAGTGTGCTACCTGCAACACCCTTTCAGGGACAGGATCTTTAGTCATCCAGGTCACTGTAACCTCTCCATCCTCAAGGTGCCACTCATTGCCAATGAGTTACCCTCTACTTTTCAGAGGGTGTCTTATTATTGCTGCTTGGTAGTTTGCACTTTTGCAGTGTTGGTACAGGACATCAATTGTCAGAGGCAAGGGCATATCAGGCAAAGCTGATGTTGCCATATAGAAATCTTTGTATCTGGCATCATTCATATTTTCAGCAGATTTCTGGCCATATAGGCGACAAATATATTCGCAAACTTGTTCAAAGGTGTAAAAACACCTGGGTGTCGCATTCCTCATGACTACATTTCAGATCTTCAGCAGCACTTTCTAAAGTTTCTAAACCCTCTATCAGTCACACAGTAGAGGGACAGTTCTCTATGTGCTATGGACATTGTGATTAATCAGTATCTAGAAATTAGTATTATAAAAGTAGAACAATCACGTAGAGCTGATGGTGGTGCAAAACTGGTGCAATTTTATAGACAGGATCAGAAGGCAAAAATACACAATGGAAAATGTTTCTGTCAGGAGGACTTGCAAAAGTATTCGGCCCCCTTGAACTTTTCAACCTGTTGCCACATTTCAGGCTTCAAACATACAGATATGAAATTGTAATTTTTTGTGAAGAATCAACAACAAATGGAACACAATCATGAAGTGGAACGAAAGTTATTGGATATTTTAAACTTTTTTTAGAAATAAAAAACTGAAAAGTGGGGCGTGCAAAATTATTCGGACCCTTTACTTTCAGTGCAGCAAACTCACTCCAGAAGTTCAGTGAGGATCTCTGAATGATCCAGTGTTGACCTAAATGACTGATGATGATAAATAGAATCCACCTGTGTGTAATCAAGTCTCCGTATAAATGCACATGCTCTGTGATAGTCCCTCGAGAGCATCATGAAGACCAAGGAACACACCAGGCAGGTCCGAGATACTGTTGTGGAGAAGTTTAAAGCCGGAATTGGATACAAAAAGATTTAACAAGCTTTAAACATCTCAAGGAGCACTGTGCAAGCGATCATATTGCAATGGAAGGAGTATCAGACCACTGCAAATCTACCAAGACCCGGCCGTCCCTCTAAACTTTCAGTTCAAACAAGGAGAAGACTGATCAGAGATGCAGCCAAGAGGCCCTTGATCACTCTGGATGAACTGCAGAGATCTACAGCTGAGGTGGGAGACTCTGTCCGTACACTGAACAAATCTGGCCTTTATGGAAGAGTGGCAAGAAGAAAGCCATTTTTCAAAGTTTGCCACAAGCCACTTGGAAGACACACCAAACATGTGGAAGGTGGTGCTCTGGTCAGACGAACTTTTTGGCCACAATGCAAAACGTTATGTTTGGCGTAAAAAGCAACACAGCTCATCACCCTGAACGCACCATCCCCACTGTCAATCATGGTGGTGGCAGCATCGTGGTTTGGGCCTGCTTTTCTTCAGCAGGGACAGGTGAGATGGTTAAAATTGATGGGAAGATGGATGGAGCCAAATACAGGACCATTCTGGAAGAAAACCTGTTGGTGTCTGCAAAAGACCTGAGCCTGGGACGGAGATTTATCTTGCAACAAGACAATGATCCAAAACATAAAGCAAAATCTACAATGGAGTGGTTCACAAATAAACGTATCCAGGTGTTAGAATGGCCAAGTCAAAGTCCAGACCTGAATCCAATCGAGAATCTGTGGAAAGAGCTGAAAACTGCTGTTCACAAACGCTCTCCTTCCAACCTCACTGAGCTCCAGCTGTTTTGCAAGGAAGAATGGGCAAAAATTTAATTCTCTCGATGTGCAAAACTAATAGAGACATACCCCGAGCGACTTGCAACTGTAATCGCAGCAAAAGGTGCCTCTACAAAGTATTAACGCAAGGGGGCCGAATAATTTTGCATGTCGCACTTTTCAGTTTTTTATTTTTAAAAAAAGTTTAAAATATCAAATAAATTTCGTTCCACTTCACGATTGTGTCCCACTTGTTTGTTGATTCTTCACAAAAAATTACTATTTCATATCTTTATGTTTAAAGCCTGAAATGTGGCAAAAGGTTGAAAAGTTCAAGGGGGCCGAATACTTTTGCAAGTCCTCCTGACAGAAACATTTTCCATTGTATTTTTGCCTTCTGATCCTGTCTATAAAATTGCACCAGTTTTGCACCACCATCAGCTCTACGTGATTGTTCTACTTTTATAATACTAATTTCTAGATACTGATTAATCACAATGTCCATTCATATAAATTGATGAAAATTGATGAAAAACAAAGTCATATGTAATAATCACAGGCAATTAACTCAATGTTCATCCCAGTAACTGTTGCAGTAGACTTTGTCTAGAACCTAATTTAGTGTCTGTAACAGGACTTGAAGTGTCGCACAACCAGGAACATCAGCTTTGTCTCAAATATGAACAAGAATGTCTTCCTTTATTTCGACAGCTTTCAGAAACTGGCCTTTGAATAACAAAAGAGGTTACTAATAATGCAGAATGTCTCTGGCACATCAGTTGACTCTTCTCAGCATCTTCATCTCTTTGCACCTTATGTAGTATTTTTATTTATTAATTGCAAAAGCACTTGATTTCTTTGCATTCAGCATCTTTATGCACCTTACCACATATTGGCAGAAACTCTTTTAGGTCTTTAGTAACACTTTTTATGCTAATCAAACATACTGGACACTTTGAGTCATAAATCTTAAACTGCATAAAACTGTGTACATATTGTGCATATATATGTTTTAGTTTGTTTTCTATTTTTACTTTTATTACGGCTCAGTGCACCCTATACTATTTGTATTTTTCTCTTGTTGCATGTTATGGGTGGTTTTATATTTTAATTTTAATTTATGTGCCGTGTGTAGGCTGCTGCAGCAGAATTTCCCTCTTGGGTTAATACATGTCATTCATTTATTCAATCAATTATAATAGAAAAACAGTGATATACATAGATATATTACTTGGTCCAGAAGGTCTGTCATTAATAGTGATTTTTTTAGTTCAATTACTTTCTGCTTGTGACAGATCTTCCTTCTGGCGCTTGCCTGCAACAGTGATGTACTTGTCCATTTTCTTGCATATTATGCACAAAGCAAGAAGCACAGTACATGTTACTGGCACCCTGTCCTGGACTTAAGTTTCTTTGTTGGGCAGTCAATTATTGAGAATGTACAGGATGGCATAGACTCGCCTCTTTCTGTATCTTGAGCTTTAGGGCACCATGTGACCCGCATCCATGCACGATTTTGTCTGTGAAACCCCTGTAGCAGTGTGATGAAATCCACATTGAACATCGTCAAACTCGACTTCTACCTAATGTTTATGTTCCTGCTATCCTCTGACTCTCACTTTTCTTGCCAAGAAAACATGCCATTTCTGAATGTATCCCAACATGTGCGTGTAAAATGTTTTGGCTCTTCTTTCTTTATGGATGTGACATGCATATAACGTTGTTGGTAACACTTTAAGTCTGACAGTCGTCTGATCATAAATTCTTCATCTTAACTATTCGATGTTGACAACAAGGGTGCAGACATGTTGGATTCTGGTTCTAAAGAGCAGCCACCTGATTGGTCCAGCGGGAAGCAAGTGCCGATTATCACGCCTTATCACGCATGATCTAAATATGATTGTGAGAGGAAGGAACTATTGCCGACTTTAAACATGAATTAAAAAGAAACTGCTAGAAAATACATGGATAACTTTTATTTTCTCTCTCTCTGTCAATAGATATTTCTAATAAAGTAATTATTATTTAGTGCCTCATATATTGGAATGGGATTAAACGAAAAACGACTTCACTTTATGGCCTAACACCAGGCAAATAATCTCTTGTCCGGCTGGAAGACTCGGGGTCATTTTAATTATTCTTGTATGTGTATCTAAAAATGAACTTCTTATTAGACTAAATAATAATAACAGGTAATGGTTTCAGGTCCAACAGGTAGTGGTTGGTCACATCTCTTCATTTCCAAGTTTCATGACAGAAAGGAAATGGACACTGTGGTCTGCAGATGAACGTAATAAATGTAAATTTCATTATATGGATTGAAGAAAGAATTCAAACACAAATGACTACCCATGATGAACATTTAAAGAAATAAATTATAATTTTTGGTAATACTACTATAAGGATAAATGAACTAGCATTAATTCATGCAGCATTTCATGAGTGAGTAATCATTAATACATACACCTAATACATTACGTGAGTCATCATGAATATGCATAAAGTGAGCATGTCTCATGCATTACTTTATGCAGGAGCAATATATTAATTCATGTAGTAATTAATGTAAAGCAAAAGGAATTACTAAAGCATTTTAATTTAATTATTTAGCTGCTGTCTAGGTACCGACTTTCCCATGACCCTGACCAGGATTAAGTGGTTTAAGACAATTAATGAATGAATAAATAATACTCTTCCATCTCACTAAACAAACTTAATGTTTAAGTCTATAATTGGAATGAAGACCATGTTGTGTTCTAGTTTGAAGCTAAAAAGCAAAGGAGCAAAGAGAGAGAAATGAGAAGACCAGGCTGCTAAAAATGCACAAGCCTTGACTATACAATCAGCCTGGGAATCAAAATACTCTTAAATAATTTAGCAAAGATGGAGAGAAAAGGAGAGTTATAGAGATATGTCTGCAGAAGGCTTCAGATGAGATTAAGGCACACCATGTTAGACTTTTAGTACTGAGTAAATGCTAACAAGAAAAAACATGTCCCTTGATTTCTGTAATCACATTCTCAGTTTTTTTACTCATACTAAAGCCTATCAATATACATTTGTATTTACAGTATTTGGCATACTGTCTTATCCAGATTAACAAAGGTACTTGAAATAAACCCAATAAATATAGTTTTGTACTGCAGAAATGATTTCATTGCTTTTCAGCTCTCTGTAAAGTCACTCTGTGTAATGTTTTCAGCTCAGTGTAAAGTCATGCAATGTTTTTCTGAAAGGCAAGCAAAACCAACAAAAACACAGCCAACCAAAAAACACAATAATGCATACAGTAACTGTATACATCAAGTGAGACGGTTAATGTGTTTTAATGTGTTGGAAGCTGTGAGAATCAATAGAAGTGCAGATGACAAGAATGTTTTCTGTCAGGATCCGTGCCCTGCCCCCGTTTTTGCGTTCTGTTTTTTGAGATTGTGGGCGGACTACATCACCCACAATTCTCCACGGGACTATGATGGCCGCGGCTCCTGACTCTCGCTTGGTTTGTTCGGTTATGTTAGTGCTTGTTTGTGTTAATTGCTGCTGCACGCAGCTGAATATTGGCTATATAAGCTTCGTGTTTTCCCAGTTGTGGTGTGGCAGCATATTCTCGGCTTAGTCGAGTGTTCGTGTTTGCGTTATTCTCGGTGATTGCTATGCTATGCTACGCTACTTGACGCTGTGCTATGAGATGCAACCACGCCAAGCCAAGCCACGCCAAGCCACGCCAAGCCACGCCAAGCCACGCCACGCCACGCCAAGCCAGGAGCCAGGAGCATTACTTTTTGTGTTCTGGACTCTGCGCTTCACATTAGCCTAGCCTAGCTTCGGCTAGCTGTTTTTGTGGTCGACTACCACGGCTGGTTTTTATTTTTTTGGGTTTTCATTTTCTGAGTATGTTTCTAGTTATTGATTGTTTGTTGATTCTTCTGTTATTTTTTATTATCATTAATAAACCCTTTATCCTTTGAACTGGAACCTGTAGCTCATCTGCCTCTGCCTTGTCGCACCTGTAACAGTATGCTGCTGCCATACAAGCAGACAGCAGGTTCCGGACCCATGCCACGCCACCCGGATCCCTTCGATGGGGACCCCGGCCGGTGTGGACTATTTTTGGACCAGTGCAGGCCTTTCCTCTTCTTTTTTTCTGTTTGCCCACAGGAGGACCTGCTGCGCGCTGTAGTCCTTCACCTCAGGTGTAGAGACCAGGAGTGGGCTCTTGCACTGTGGCCGCAGTTCTTGCAGGGGACCGTGGACCAGTTCCTTGAGGCGCTTGAGTCAGACTTCAGCCACCGCCCTAACAGCTCTGCCGGCCTCACGTTGTTTGCCACATCCTCGTCCCCCCGCTCATGGGCTGTCAAGGGATTCGGATGAGCACCAGGTCCAAGCCTGTTCTGAGCGCCACTCCCGCCGTGGAGGACGCTGAGACCACCGCCTCGTGTGCTGAGGTCGTCCGGATGGATGCCTTGCTCATCAAGGTTGTCAAGAATGCCCGTCTCCAAGCTTACTTTGCTTCGTAAATGAGCCGCAAGCACCAGATAACCCTGTTTTAGAGCATGTTACCCCCGTCTTTGAGCACTCTGCGTTGCTTAGCTCCGTTAATGAGCTGCTAGCACCACATATTCCTGTATCTGGACATACTTGCCCTGTTTCTGAGCTCGCCACACCATTCGGCTTTGTAGATGTGCCGCTAGCACTGTCTAACTCAGTGTCTGAGTACACTAGCCCCGTTCATGAGCTTGTCGCACTGCTTAGCCTTGTTGATGAGCTGCTAGCACCATGTTTCCGAGCCAGCCGCGCCGTCTATCCTCGTATCGGTCAGTTAGCTCCGCAGACGAGTCACTAACCATACCCGAGCCGCTAGCGTCATGCAATCCTGTATCTGAGCCCACTAGCCCCTTCTTCGAGTTTGCCGCACCTTGTAGCTCCTTGAGTCACTAGCACCCGATAACCCTGCACCAGAGCATGTTAGCTCTGTTTTTGAAGCCGCTAGCCCTATTTCTGTGCACGTCGCATCTGTTAGCTTGGTTGACGAGACGCCCCATGGCACAGTACTCCAGCTGCTAGCATCAAGCGTACCAGTCCTTGAGCCTGTTAGCTCCCCTTTTGCTCATGCTAGCCCCGTATCTGTGCACGCCGCGTCTGCTAGCTCCGTACTTGAGCCGTTAACACCTCGTAGCACAGTATCCGAGCTGCTAGCACCCTATAACCCTGTACTTGAGTGTGTTAGCCCCGTTTCTGAACACACTAGCCCCATATCTGTGCACGCCAGGCCCTCTAGCTCCATAGATGAGCCATTACCACCCCATAGCACAGCACACATGCCACTAACACCCTGCTACCCTGTTCTAAAACCTGTTAGCTCTGTTTTTGAGCATGCTAGCTCAGTAGCAGTTGAGCAGTTAGCGCTGGGTAGCTCAGTACCTGAGCAGTTAGCATCCGACAACCCTGTGGATGAGCAAGTTAGCTCAGTATCTGAGCCACTAGTGCCCGCTAGCTCAGTACCTGAACCGTTAGAGCCAGCTAGCTCAACGTCTGAGCCCTTAGTGCCCGCTAGCTCAGCACCTGAGCCACCAGCGTCCCATAAACCTGTATTGGGGCGCATTAGCTCGGTACCTAAGTCACTAGTGCCTGGGTAGCCTCATAGTTGAGCACGTTGGCTCCGATCTTGAATGAGTTGATTCTGTGTCCGAATCAACGACCTTCTATAGTTCCATACCTGAAGGCACCGCGCTTTCTAGCCTTGTGCCCGGTTTTGTTAACCCTGTTTCCAAGCGTCACCTTCCCGACAACCCCAAGCCTGAGCCTGTAGCACCTCATGGCTCCGTGCCTGAGCAGGTTAGCCATGTCTGGAGGCTCCACGCTCTCGTTTGCTCAGTCACTCTGCCTTTAGCTCCCCTTAGCTCGCTATCTGAGCCTGTTGCTTCCGTCTCTAAACTACTAGCGCCACCTTGCTCAGTTTCTGAATGTGCCGCACCAGTTAGCTCTAGTTCCATGCCTACCGCACCTCTCAATTCTGTTTCTGACTCAGTTGGCTCTGTATCCGAGTCCGGTAACTCCGTTCCCACACAGGTCACGCCTCCTAGCTTCGTGGCATACTCACACCCAGGAGGTTCGTCATGAAGTCTTTCACAATGCCTGCCCAGGACACGTCACGTTTCGAGGCCCTCCGTTCCTGCTAGACCTTCCCGCAGGCCATCCCTTCCTGCGAGGTCTTCCCGGAGGTCGGCCATTCCTGCAAGGCCATCCCGGAGGCCAAAGTTCCAAAGTGGTCTTCCCCGAGGCTGCCAGTTCCAGAGGGGCCTTCCCAGAGGTCTGCCATTAAAGAGGGGCATTCCTGAGGTCCAACGTTCCAGTGGGGTCTTCCCAGAAGTCCGCTGTTCTAGTGGGGCCTCCCCACAGGTCCACCGTTCCAGTGGGTCCGGTGCCATGGTCATCCGTTCCAGTGCCTGTCTTGTGGTGGTCCGCTCCAGTGTCAGTGTCAAGGTGGCCTGTTCCAGTGCCTGTGTCGAGGTGGCCTGCTTCAGCACTGCTGCTGAGATTGCCCGTTCCGCAGGAGCCTCACCTGAGGCCGCATGCTCTCGCAAGGCCTGCCTTGAGGAACGTCCACAGCATGCTGTCTCGCTCTGTTGTCGGGCCGGACCTTTGCCCTCCTTCCGGCCTCCCACCACCCACCCGTGTCATTTGCGGCTGCCCTGATGGCAGAGCACCTGGTGATGACCACAACCCACCTAGGGATTGCCCGGAGAGGAAACCCCTGGACATTTCATGCACCCCTGGCGGGGGGAGAGGGTGGTTTGGGAGTCCTTAAGGGGGGGGGGGCTGGGGGGGGCTGGGGCACTGTCAGGATCCGTGCCCTGCTCCCATTTTTGCGTTCTGTTTTTGCGGTTGTGGGCAAGCAGACTACATCGCCCACAATCCTCCGTGGGACTATGATGGCTGCAGATCCTGACTCTCGTTTGATCGTTTGGTTTGTACGGTTATGTTATTATGTTAGGTATATGGTTGTGTTAATTGCTGCCGCACGCAGCTGGAAATTGACTATATAAGCTTTGTGTTTTCCCAGTTGTGGTGCGGCAGCATACAAGTATTCTCGGCTTAGTCGAGTGTTCGTGTGTGCGTTATTCTCGGTGATTGTTATGCTATGCTACACTACTCGATGCTGTGCTATGCTATGCAACCATGCCATGCCAAGCCATGCCAAGCCATGCCACGCCAGGCCAAACCACGCCAAGCCAAGCCAAGCCACGCCAAGCCAAGCCAAGCCAATGGTAGCCTTTGTTACTTTTGTCCCAGCTCTCTGCAGATCATTCATCAGGTCTCTCCATGTAGTTTTGTGATTTTTGCTCACCGTTCTCATGATCATTTTGATCCACAGGATGAGATCTTGCGTGGAGCCCCAGATCGAGGGACATTATGGTCTTGTATGTCTTCCATTTTCTTACAATTGCTTCCACAGTTGATTTATTCACACCACCCTGCTTGCCTATTGTAGATTCACTATTCCCAGCCTGGTGCAGGTCTACAATTTTCATCCTGGTGTCCTTCGACAGCTCTTTGGTCTTGAGTTTGGAGTCTGACTGTTTGAGGCTGTGTCTTTTATACAGATAATGAGGTCAAACAGGTGCCATTAATACAGGTAACAAGTGGAGGACATGAGAGCTTCCTAAAGAAGAAGTTACAGGTCTGTGAGAGCCAAAAATCTTGCTTGTTTGTGGGTGACCAACTACTTATTTTCTCATTTTGTCTCTCATAGATGAAGGCTACCTATGATGAAAATTACAAACCTCTCTCATCTTTCTAAGTAGGAGAACTTACACAATCAGTGGCTGACTAAATACTTTTTTACTCCACTGTAACTTAACTATGGTTTATCACACCTGAGTTCACTGTCTCTAGCCAAACCCAGGCCTGATTATTGCCACACCTGTTCTCAATCAGGACATCACTTAAATGGGACCTGCCTGACAAAATGAAGTACACCAAAAGAACACATCATGATGAGATCAAAAGAAATTCAGGAACAATTGAGAATGAAATTAATTGAGATCTATCCGTCTGGAAATGGTTATAAAGCCACTTCTAAAACATTAGGACTCCAGCAAACCACAGTGAGAGCCATTATCCACAAATGGTGAAGTCATGGAACAGTGGTGAACTTTCCCAGGAGTGGGCAGCCGACCAACATTAACCCAAGAGCGCTGCGACGACTCATCCAAGAGGTCACAAAAGACCCCACAACAATGGTCTGGGGCTGTTTTGCTGCTTCAGAACTTGGAAGTCTTGCTGTGATAAATGGAACTATGAATTCTGCAGTCTACCAAAAAATCCTGCAGCAGGATGTCTGGTCATCTGTTCGTGACCTCAAGCTGAAAAGAAACTTGGGTTCTGCAGCAGGACAATGGTCCAAAACAAACCAGCAAATCCACCTCTGACCTCTGGCTGAAGAAAAACAAAATGAAGACTTTGGAGTGGCCTGAATCCTATTGAGATGCTGTGGCATGACCTTAAAAAAGCCATTCATGCTCCAATGTGGCTGAATTACAACAAGTAAAAGACAAGTGGGCTAAAATTCTTCCACAACGCTGTAAAAAACGCATTGCAAGTTATCGCAAACGCTTGGTTGCAGTTGTTGCTGCTAAGGGTGGCCCAAAGAGTTATTAGGTTTAGGGGTCAATCACTTTTTCACACAGGGCCATGTAGGCTTGGATTTTTTTCTCCCTTAATAATAAACACCTTCATTTAAAAACAGCATTTTGTGTTTACTTGTGTTGTCTTTGACTAATATTTAAATTGGCTTAATGTTCCGAAACACTTAAGTGTGACAAACATGCAAACAAATAGGAAATCATGAAGGGGCAAACACTTTTTCACAGAACTGTAGATCATGATGTCTTACTGAATAACCTAGAAAATACTGTAGGTGTTTAGGGATTGGCACTTTCTCGGTTTAAATACTACTTGACCGACCGGTACCAGTTTGTTTATGTAAATAATCTATGCTCTAAGCTCTCAAAAGTGAAGTATGGCATGCCTCAGGGTTCTGTGCTAGGCCCACAATTATTATCTCTGTACATGCTGCCACTATTCTCAGTTAAACATTACTTTCCACTGCTATGCAGACGATACACAGCTGTACATATCAGCCAAACCTAATGACAGCCTTACAATCAGCAAAATTGAGGACTGTGTAAAGGAAATAAAAGATTGGATGTCATTTAATTTTCTTTAACTTAGCTCAGATAAAACTGATGTTTTATTGGTTGGACCCAAGGCTGTAAGAGACAGGTTGGCTACATCTATCCTACAGTGGTGCTTGAAAGTTTGTGAACCCTTTAGAATTTTCTGTATTTCTGCATAAATATGACCTAAAAC
>JAJAGP010005052.1:0-38731 GCA_025084515.1 Ancistrus triradiatus
CGACCGATAAGTTACATAGAGTCATCTTGGTTTCCGATTTTATTACTGTAAGGTGTACGCTTGCCATTATTCCCTGTTCTCCATACTGTGATATATACATGTTCATCGTCATTTTATGATTTTAACTCTGTGATACACTCGTTATTACCTTAGATAATCTGTTGGTATTTGCCTTGTTTTGTAGTTAATAAACTTGTTTGTAAACCCTTTTGAATTTGCCACCTGGTGTGAGAGTCATTTATTCAAAGGTCGAGAAATACTTTGAATTCACTATTCAGATATAGACTGATCAAGTGTTGTTGTTTCTTTTTCCTGGTTTCCAGATCGGCCAGTGAATTATTTATATTTTTAATAATCGATTTGGTGGTGCTCCGTATTTCTTAATTAATTAATATATAATTTAATTAATAAAGTTTAATTAAAAATTAATCCAATTAAAGTGTAGTCTTAGTTTGCTACAATGGTAATGCTCAGTCATATCTTCTCGTGTCCAGTCAAAATCAAGAATATCATCATTCACATCTAAAATAGTCCTCTGAGCTGTCACAGATGAACCTGCATCATTCTCTTCCACCACCTGTTACATGCCGCGGCCTTGGGCCGGTTCTGGTTTCTTCAAGCCGGCTTCAGCTTATGTAGCTTCTCCATGCCTGCTAGTGCTTATGTAGCTTTTCCCTGCCGGCTAATGCTTGTAGCTTCTCCCTGTTGGCTTCAGCTTATGTAGCTTCTCCCAGCCGACCATAGCTTCACGTATCTTCTCCCAGCCGGCCCTAGCTGCTCGTAGCTTCTCCCAGCTGGCCATAGCTTCACGTAGCTTCTCCCAGCCGGCCGTAGCTTCACGTAGAACGTGCATATTCGTCTGCTCCCTCCTAGACTCCACCTAACAGAATGCTCCCACCAGGCATGCAGGCATTCCAGCCCCGCAGAACCCCCACGCCAGCCGGACAAATTTACCAAGGACCATGGTAAGCTCCAACAGTTTCTCACGGATTACCAAACCTGTTTAAACTATTATCTTCCCATGGAAAGTAACCAGCTGGCCTTCGTGGGGGTCCTGCTTATTGGCCGGGCTTTGAACTGGGCCGTGGAGGTATGGCCCCGGTTCGAGTCAGGGACCTGCGACCGGTTCCTGAAGGCTCTAGGGGCAGAGTTTGCCCCCATTCCACTTTGGTCCAAAGACATGGTCAGGTGCCGAGATCCTCCACTCGCAGCCAGCCGGGGAATCTTCGCAGTCGTCAGGATCAGGCCGGCCCAGAACACGCTCACTCTGGAGACTGTCTCGAGCGTTCCGCTTACTCTGGAGACCTTCCTGAGTGCCACTTCCATTCGCTGAGGATGTCCAGAGCACCACATCGCTCACTGAGGATGTCCAGAGCGACACTTCACCTGCCAAGGACGTCCAGAGCGCCTCTTCCCTCGCTGAGGACATTCAGAGCGCCACTTTGCCTGCCAAGGACGTCCAGAGCTCTTCTTCCCTTGCTAAGGATGTCCAGAGCGCTACTTTGCACGCCGGGGACATCCAAAGCGCTTCTTCCCTCGCTGAGGACATCCATGCACTATTCTGTGTGCCGGGCGACATCTAGAGAGTTTCTTCCCTTGCTGAGGATGTCCAGAGCGCTACTTCACTCACCGGGGACGTCCAGAGCGCTCCTTTGCTCGCCAGGGGTATCCTGAGCCTCTCTTCGGCCGCTGAAGGCGCCCAGAACTCTAAGCCTGCTAGGGGCCCAAAGGTTAACCTCATATCTGAGCACACTGCACCTCTTAGCTCCGTAGACGAGCCGTTTGCACCCCGTAGCTTAGAACCGGAGCACGTGAACCCCGCTATTGAGCAGGTTCACCCTGTGCCTGAGCACAACTTTGTTGATGAAACGCTAGCGCCCAGTAGTTCCGTGCCAGTGCACACTAGCTCCGTTCCCAGACTTGACATGTAATTTAGCCTTGCTACTGAGCAACTAGCACCGCCACGCTCCGTTCCCAAGCACGTCGCGCCCTCAGGTTCCATAGTTAAATGTTAGTTCTGATCCTGAGTCTGTTGGGTCCTTGTTTGAATCATCAGCTCCGCAAGGCCCCGTGTGCGAGTGCATCACGTCGGTTAGTACCATCTCCGAGGCCGCCGCCCTCCTTGGCTTGGTATCATTTACATTTACATTTACAGCATTTAGCAGACGCCCTTATCCAGAGCGACTTACAATTGGTACAATCTTACAATCCAAGCAATTGTGGGTTAAGGGTCTTGCTCATGGATCCAACAGTGGCAGCTTGGCAGATGTGGGATTTGAACCCTGGACCTTTTGGTCCATAGTCCAGTACCTTAACCGCTAGGCTACCACAGTCCAACTACGGGCTGGTATCAGAGCATACCAGCCCGTACCGGGGCCCATTCACCTCGTTTTTCGACCAGTTGCTTCCATTTCAGGGCTGTTAACATCTTCCAGCCACACTTCCAAGCACGCTGCTTCTGTTAGCTCTATATCCAAGCCATTAGCACCACTTAGCTCTGCTCCTGACCTAGTAGTCTCCATTCATGAGGCATTAGTGCTCTTCAGCCCTGAACCTAAGCACGTGCTCGCTGACTCTGGACTTGAGCATTTAGCGCAGTCTAGCCCTATGAAGGAGCCGCAGGCGTCCTCTTACCTCGCATCTGGACATGCTCCCGAGCGCGCCGCACTGATTTGCCCCATTGCTGAACATGCCAGTCTGGTACCTGTGCCCATGGTGTTCCGCAGTCTGCTAGTCAAGCTGGATAACCCCGCATTCAAAGCCTCTAGTTCAGTACCTAATCCGACAGCAGCTAGCAGTCACAAATTTGCTTATATTCGGTCCGTGTCTGAGCACGCTAGCTCCATAGTAGGGCAGTTAGTGTCTAGGAGCTCCATCATCGAGTCGTTAATGCCCCGTGACCCTGTATTTGGGCCATTAGCATTCCCTGGTGTGCACGCTGGCTCCGTTTCTGCGCGCCCCGCATCGTCTAGCCACGTTACTGAATCGCCAGCATCGCGCAACTCTGTAACCACGCATGCTAACCTCGTTTCCGAGCTGTCAGGGTCACCTAGCCTCACTTTCGGGCACGCTGCGCCCGTCAGTTCGACACTTAAGCCTTTTGCGCCGCCTAACTCCGTACCCGAGCCAGGTGCCACTCACGGGTCCGTGTCAGAACTCGCAAGCAGGATCTGGAGGCTCCTCGCGCTCGTTTGCTTGGTAACCCGGCCATCAGTTCCCCGCAGGTCGCCGTCTCTGCCCATTGGTCCCGTTCCCAAACCTTGTGCGCCACTGAGCCTCAGCTCCGAGAACGCCGCGCCTGTACCTGAACTCGTCGCACAATCCAGCCTCGGATGCGCACCGCCAATGATTAATAGGAAACTTCCGGATCTAGTTATGCTAACCCTAGGGGCCATCCCCGAGGTCGCCAGCTCTAGAGAAGCCTTCCCCAAGGCCGTCAGCTCCAAAGAGGCCCTCCCGCAGGCCTGTCATCCCAGAGAGGCCTCCCCGGAGGCCGTCAGTAACAGTGGGACCCCCCCAGACGACCTCCGTCCCAACGCCAGTGACAAGGTCATCCATGCCAGCACTGAGGTCATCTTGAGTGGCCCATCACTTTCCAGCTAATTAACTAATTGCCGCAGATTTTGCAGAAGCGCCCCTAGCGGGCCCGTATACGGGCCCAGTAGATCGACATGTTTTGCATTCTTAATAACTTAAAACATTCTTAATACACACTCCAAAACACAAACTCAAAATATTTAATACTATTATAACTACCTGCATACCGATTTTCAACCGTCTACATGCAGCCATTCACCAGAAATTACATACCAAACACAGCTGTCCGCCATGTTGTTTGCAAAACACCAATTCCTACTCAACTATTTTGCCTTTTAAAATATACTTAGGATGTAAAATAACTTTTTATTTTATCATAGAAAATTCACTTACCGTCTAAACAAGTCCATGATACCGTTACATTGCCGATAAAACGTCAGTAAAGCGCTTTTTTTGCATGGTTATGTGGGTGCGTAAAATCCATTCGCTCAAACGCACGCTCTTCTCTGGACGTTTTTCCATTACTCAAAACACATTTTCCCTTGAACGAGGCTGCTTTATGTTCCCTCTCTCCCCATCGTCTCAGTCTTTTTCCTGGTTGATTATTTTATTCAAGAGCCTGTAGCGGTATTGGCGCAGCTGTTTACCGCACGACCCACCTTCCTCACCAGCTGGCCTATGGCTAGACATATATGCAAATCTCTGGGTCTGTGTGCGTGCTGAGTGACAGAGCTGTGTTCCAATGGACAGCTAAGAGGCCTAACGGCTTCATATAGAGGACCAGCCCCAGCACGCTCACACACACGGAGCGGAGGGAGGGAGGGGCTGGAATCTCTATTATTTTTTGGCTTTGGTGAAGCGGCAAAGAGGCCCTTTGCAGCTTGATTTCTTTAGATAAAAAAACCAAATAACACTGAATTGTGACTAATATTTGTTTGTTCTATTACAGAAGACATAAAAAAAAACTTGCAACCACTTGATTTATAGTGACAGGCTTCTTTTTATTTGTATTTTTAGAGGTTTGTGGCAAATTTTGAGACGAATGATGACCCTTTGATAAAAACCTCTGTAACTCTTTGAACACTTGTTGTATTGTTCCAAATTTTGGATTTAGCTTCACAAGTCCCTGCTGAAACAGAAAATGTGCAGCATGGAAAATGTTCAATCACCAGCATCCACACACAAATTATAATCTCAAAAAATTAAAGGCGTTTTTTGATTTTCGCCATTTTTTTTTTGCATTTAATCTTCCCAAATGTAACCTAAATGATGAAAATAGAAGACTGGAGGTGAATAAATATGTTGGCCCAAGTGTTTACTTCAATTTGAGCCCTGAATGATCATTGTGCTATATGTAAAACCTACAATAACCAGTGTTTAAATTTGATAGTGGTCGTTCAATTACTGCAGCATACAGATGTCTTCACTAGTGTTGCATCTGGAAGGTTGCTGAATAGTTTGGTGATGTGATGAGCATCAAGTTTTATGCCTAATGTTTTCTATTTTATCATTAAAGAAAGTCATGAAATCATTACTGTTAAAATTATAAAGAACATGAGAATCACTTTCTGTAGGGTTTTCTGTTAATTTGGAGACTGTATTTGTAATTGGTCATTCTGCTCGGGTGCTGCCGTTCTGCGCTACGCTGTCAACGTAGCGGAGGTACGCCATAAGTGTACATCGGCATAGGGGCGCCATACGCTAACGTCGTAAGCTCTCAGTCAGGTTATTTCAGTTCATTTCTTCAGTGGCCGAGTGGGGTGTTGGGTTTACACGGCGTCAACTCCCACGTCCGTTCAGGGCTTGATCCTCAGCCACTGAAGCTCCTATTTTTGTTTGTTTATTTTTGCATTTTGCTGCGTCAGTAAATTTTTTGTTTATTCATCTTTTGGTTCACTACTTCCATCTGGAGCTAACTGTGATTGGGTCCTAAAATCCCTTTTTTTCTTTTGTTTGCACGATTCGCCACTGCCATCAGATGGCGACTCATAACAGAATGGACACACACACATACAGTGGTGCTTGAAAGTTTATATATTACTGGTAATTTAAGTCTCTGTACAGTTTCACATCAAAACTCTAATTACTGTGTTTAAGTCTTAATGAAAAATCATGTGGAAAATTACCTTTTACTATTGGGTGCTGATTGGTGGTTTTCGCTCACAGTGCATATACCTTCATTAAAAACTGTGGTTTACAATTTTTGGGTGGTTTGGCGAGACTAAACTCTTCTAGACGGCTTAACTTTGATCACTGCCAATAGCCTCATACTAGTTTACAGTTAAAGTTTAAAAACTAGCTTTTTTGCCTTGTCTAACTTTGTTCAGTATTAATCATATGTTCATTCTGTGCAGGATGAAAAAAAAACAATTGGGTCGGGCTGCCCATCGTCCTGGTGGACGATAGAGGGCAGCGTTGACTCCCATAATTGTCCCTATGCTCTTACGGCGTTTTGTGGCCCACAAACGGCGGTTAACGTGGCATTAATTGCCAAATATTCAACACCTGCTGGCTCAGGTATTTAAGAAGACTCCTGAGTCCAGTCTTACCATCACTCTATGCTCTTTGAAGAGAGCCAGCTTCGTAGAGTCGCAAGGCTCGAGGTAAGGTAGCGATTTACTTGATCAGGGCAGGGTCAGATTCCCCTGGTCACCGGTCCCCGGGCAGCTTATCCATCTCGCCCCCCCTCGCCGTGTGGCGGCGTGGCCTTTGTTGCTTCCTCCTGTCGGCGATCTGGCTGGTACCGCCCGTTCCCTATCGTCGCACGACCGAGGGTCGCTGTGTAGTGTCCAGCACCGTCCCTCGTTATTTTTGAGCATCCGTTTCATGCTCCGTCCAGGTTGCATGCTCTTGCAGGCTCTGAGAAAGGAGGACCGTGAATCGCTTCGCATATGCGCGTCCTTCCCTGCTCCGTTGTTTCGGAGAACCATGCGTCGCTTCGTGCAGCCTTGGGGTGTGTAAATAATTCCTCGAGGTTTCTTTTGCAGCTAGCCTCGCTCCGTCTCTTTTAGCGGTTCCTAAATTGTGACCGCGGCTCAAGTCGCCCTCGCTTCCGCCGAGTGTGGTCCGGATCTTTGGTTTCCTGCTCGGCGCGATCTCAGTTTCCTTTTGTTTTAGTTCCGTATTGTATGGTTTGCTGCTCAGCGTCAGTAGTGCTTAATATATAGCGCTTCTGTCTGCTGAGTGCATTCAGGTTCATTGTTGTATCACTGCGCTGATTCAGCGTGTGCACACGTTCCGCTCTAGTGCAGTCGCTCTGTGCATACGCGGTCCTGTGCGCTGTCAGCATAGTGGGCGTAAGCTCTCAGCCCGGATTTTTTTAGTTCATTTCTTCAGTGGCCGAGTACGGTGTTGAGTTTACATGGCGTCAACCCACACATCCGATTCGGGTTCTATCCTTGGCCACTGAAGTTCCCTTTTGTGTATTTATTTATTTATTCTTTTGTGTGAACCATTGTTTTATTTCCTTAGTTTATTGTTGGTTCACCAATTCCATCTGGAGCTAACTGCGATTGGGTCCTAAAAACCCTTTTTCTTGTTATCACGATTCGCCATCGTTTTCTAGATGGCGACTCGTAATAGAGATGACTAAAAGGCAAAGGATTACAACTCTCAAAATGCAGGAGATGGATGATGTGAATGAACAGGTCTCTGAAACTGATAGTAAGTTTGTGGAGCCTCTCAGAAGTGCTTAGATGAACACAATGTCATGTTAGGTTGCTCGGTTGCTTGATAAATTCATTCATATCAGCATTAATTGTGCTGAGTGTTAAAAATAAATAGTTCATAGCTGCCAAAATTGATTGAGCTTACAGTAGGTAACATTTGTCATTGCTGCAAATTAAATGCACTGTTTGTAAAGTAATGACACTGAGCCAGTTTCTGCTTAAAACCAATATGTGTGTTGCATACCCTAAATATTTAATGTGTTCACACATTTGTTTGTTTTTGTGCATTTTGAAGATGGGTACATACTGAAAGAGGACGAATCTGAAGTTCTCAGTTTTAATATGTTACACCCCGGACAAAAGGTTTTGGCTTGGTGGTCTGATCAACGTTTTTATAATGCAAGAGTTGAATATGTGGGAGAGGATGAGAACTGTAAGATTCCCAGCGCCAGAAAAGAGAAGAAAAGGTTTGAAGAAATTGCTGCATCCAGATTTTATGGCCCGTCTGCCAATGGTCACTCCTCCACACTTCACACTCCACAAAATACAGCCACTGTGTCAACTCTTATGTCCTTTCCACCTAATACAGCTTTGCACTCTGACAAAAATGTGGCACAGTTCCCTGCAAATAACATTCCGCAGTGTCCACAACCAGTTTTCACAAACCTGGTTTACACCTGGTAAATCAGCAACAGTCAGTAAGTCAGATGTCTGTAAGAGAATCCTTCCTTTGCGTTTTTTTTCCACCTGATAGTGGTGAAACCTCTTACAGTGGGCAGGAAGAACATCGCCTACCAACTGGGAAGTGTCCATCTCCTTGTTAAAACATGAGTGGGACCAAACCAGTGAACACAGTGAGCCAGTGGAAAAAGATGCTGTGCCATGGTAGCCTTGCCAAAAATGCAAAAATGAGGTGTGGAAAATAAAGGAGCAAAATAGAAGAATGGAAGCCATGTTATCCTGTCTAAGTATGTTCAAACGTAATAAAACAACATTAAAATGTTTATATTGTGTGCTAAAGTGTAATATAAGCTTGAATTTAACACCTCTTAAATTCATCTTACAGGCTTAGACAAAGTCAAAGCTTTACGCACTCTGTGTGATGGTGTGGAGCAGTATTACTAAGAGGCATCCTGTAAAACCACTACAAGGTTGGGGAAACAGGAGCTATACCCAGGCTGTGGAGTCTACATTTCCTCCTTTCGGCTGGCTGCGATTCATCAAGAATCACACTGTGACTGTCTGAGACTCTTCCATTTGCTCTTTGATACTGTTTTCACTGATGAGGAGTGTGGCATTGGGCAGGCATGGGAAGTGTCCAGATGGGAAAGAAATGCTGGACCAGGCTAAATTCAAGTCAATCTTGAGTAAGTTTAAAGATTATTCTGCAGTTGTATTATACTGCAAACATTGTGGCCTGGTGGTATTGACTGTTTTCCTTCTACAAAAAGAAAAATACCATCTCATCATACCCTCTTATAGTGCTTTATCAGAGCTTGCACTAGTATTGCTGCCTGTGTCTAAATTAGCGTTGGTTTATGCAAGAGCTGGTGATTAATTAAATTTGTTTTCGACGTATTCAACGGGTGTGTTGGATTTACCAGTTTGGGTTCACTGCTCCTGGAATCTCCTACCTTCAGCCATAATATAATAGTCGATTTATTAGAGGCATTCATTTTTAACTGTTGTTTCTGACAATTGAAAATTACATTGATAACCTCTCTGAAAGTTTGAAATTGAAAGGCAGGTAGTGTGACGTGGACCTCATGAACTATGGGTGTCTGCGTAGCCCACGTGATATTTTTTAAACACACAACAAATGAGTTTTATTATAACAAAATTATGAAAAGGCTGATGTATGTCAAGTCAAGTCAAGTCAGATTTATTTATATAGCGCTTTTTACAATGGAGCATTGTCTCAAAGCAACTTTACAAGTTTAGATTATCTCCTAATAACTACGTCCAATCCCAAATTGAGCGAGCCTAGGGCGACAGTGGCAAGGAAAAACTCCCTAGTTCTAGGAAGAAAACCTTGGGAGGACCAAGACTCAAAAAGGGGGACCCAACCTCCTTGGGCGGCGTAGATGATAAATCTAAGAGCGAACTAAAGTCATGGAGTCAAAGTTCGAATAGAATGGTGAAGTATGCACATCGACATTAAGTGGCCGGGGTATGATGATAAATCTAAGAGCGAACTAAAGTCATGGAGTCAAAGTTCGAATAGAATGTGAAGTATGCACATCGACATTAAGTGGCCCGGGTTGATGATGAAATCTAATATAAGAGCGAAACTAAAGTCATGGAGTCATGGTCGAATTAAAATGTGAATTATGCACAGTGGAGCTCCATCACAGATGTACATCATGTGTGGGGCCGGAACTGCCGGAACACAGCTCGGAGAGAAAACAGAAAATGTAATTAGTTATTGATTAAGAGCACAGTGTCTATTAACAATCACTGATGCCATGTCAATCACTGATGCCAAGTGTAGCATGAGACCCCGGCAGCATTAGCTATAGACAGCATAGCTAGAAAGCTAGAAAGAGGAGAGAACTGGAAGGAAACACAGCCAAAGAGGGATCACATGAGACATTGGCAACCCCACTAAGCGGCAGAAGACAGCAACCCAACGTCTCTGATCACCATAAGACTCTTTTATGACTATGAACCCCCAGCTCTGCCCTTATTCTAAGGCAAGGTTGCATGAGTCAAAAGATCACGAGGGACCCAAGCCTAGTTCAGCCAGACCGCCCACCCGACACTCCCGGCAAGCGGACAAGGCAGGCAGTGCCAGACATGACTTCAGACTCCGGCCTCAGCAAACCCAAACCCATGCAACCTGGTCTAAATCTAGTCAAAAGCCTGCGTAAATAAGTATGTCTTTAGCCTAGACTTAAAACTTTGGAGGTGTGTCTGATTCTCGAAAACGAAAGTGGGAAGTTTATTCCATAGTTGGGGGGCCATGGTATGAGAAAGCTTTTTCCCCCTGCTGTGACTTTTTTAATTCTAGGAACTAAAAGAAGTCCTGCACCCTGCGAACGAAGTAGACGAGGTTGGATTGTAAAACTCTAAGAGTTCACTCAGATAATGTGGGGCCAGGCCATGTAGAGCTTTATAAGTTATAAGAAGTATTTTGTAATCCAATGCGGAATTTGACTGGTAACCAGTGCAGTGATGATAGAACAGGAGTGATATGATCAAATTTTCTAGTTCGAGTTAGCACTCGGGCAGCTGCATTCTGAACTAACTGAAGTTTATTTATAGACTTACTAGAGCATCCAGTAAGCCCCCCACCAAAAAAAAAAATGTAAGGCGGTTACAGTAATCCAACCTTGAGGTTATAAACGCATGAACAAGTTTTTCTGCATCATTAAAAGGGAGGATATTTCTAAGTTTTAGCGTATTACGTAATTGAAAGAAAGCAATTCGAGTGATGCTTGCTAATGTGCGCATCAAAGGAGAGATCTGAATCAAGTGTGACCCCTAAGTTTTTTACAGACGGACTGGGCAATACTGGACAGCCATCTAGATTTAGGATAGATGTAGCTAACCTGTGTCTCTCACAGCCTTGGGTCCCACTAATCTAGATGGCTGTCCAGTATTTGCCCAGTCCGTCTGTAAAAAAACTTAGGTGTCACATTTTGACTCAGATCTCTCCTTTGATGCGCACATTAGCGCATCACTCGAATTGCTTTCTTTCAATTACGTAATATCGCTAAACTTAGAAATATCCTCTCTTTTAATGATGCGGGAAAAACTTGTTCATGCGTTTATAACCTCAAGGTTGGATTACTGTAATGCCTTACTTACTGGATGCTCTAGTAAATCTATAAATAAACTTCAGTTAGTTCAGAATGCAGCTGCCCGAGTGCTAACTCGAACTAGAAAATTTGATCATATCACTCCTGTTCTATCATCACTGCACTGGTTACCAGTCAAATTCCGCATTGATTACAAAATACTTCTTATAACTTATAAAGCTCTACATGGCCTGGGCCCCACATTATCTGAGTGAACCTCTTAGAGTTTTACAATCCAACTCGTCTACTTCGTTCGCAGGGTGCAGGGACTTCTTTTAGTTCCTAGAATTAAAAAAAGTCACAGCAGGGGGAAAGGCTTTCTTTCATACATGGCCCCCCAAACTATGGAATAAACTTCCCACTATCATTCGAAAATTTCAGACACCCTCCAAAGTTTTAAGTCTAGGCTAAAGACATTACCTATTTACGCAGGCTTTGGACTAGATTTAGACCAGGTTTGCAATGGTTTGGGTGCTGGGGCCGGAGTCTGGAGTCATGTCTGGAATGCCTGCCTTGTGTCCGCTAGCCGGGGAGTGTCGAAGTGGGCGGTCTGGCTGAACTAGGCTTCGGTCCTCGTGATCTTGACTCATGCATCCTTGCCTTAGAATAAGGGCAGAGCTGGGGGTTTCATAGTCAAAGAGTCTTATGGTGATCAGAGACGTTGGGTTGCTATGTCTTCTGCCGCTCGTGGGGTTGCCAAGTGTACTCATGTGATCCCTCTTGGCTGTGTTTCCTACCAGTTCTCCTCTTTCTAGCTTTCTAGCTATGCTGCTATAGCTAATGCTGCCGGGGGTCTCATGCTACACTTGGCATCAGTGATTGACATGGCATCAGTGATTGTTAATAGACACTGTGCTCTTAATCAATAACTAATTACATTTTCTGTTTTCTCTCCGAGATGTGTTCCGGCAGTTCCGGCCCCTACACATGATGTACATCTGATGGAGCTCCACTGTGCATTAATTCAACATTTTATTCGACCATGACTCCATGACTTTAGTTCGCTCTTAGATTTTATCATCTACGCCGCCCAAGGAGGTTGGGTCCCTTTTTGAGTCTTGGTTCCTCCCAAGGTTTCTCTCCTAGAACTAGGGAGTTTTTCCTTGCCACTGTCGCCCTAGGCTTGCTCAATTTGAGATTGGACGTAGTTATTAGGAGATAATCTAAACCTGTAAAGTTGCTTTGAGACAATGCTCCATTGTAAAAAGCGCTATATAAAATAAATCTGACTTGACTTGACTTGACTAATAGCACCTCATTTTTATCTGAGTTTAAGTAAGAGAAAATTAAATAACATCCAATCTTTTATTTCCTTTACACAGTCCTCGATTTTGTTGATTGTAAGGCTGTCATTTGGGTTTGGCTGATATGTACAGCTGTGTATCAATGCTGCATAGCAGTGGAAACTAATGCCATGCTTACGAATAACTGAGCCTAGTGGCAGGCATGTACAGAGAGAATAAAAGCGGGCCAAGCACTAGGACCCCTGAGGCACGCCATACTTCACTTTTGAGAGCTTAGATCTTAGATTATTTATATGAACAAAATGGGGTACCGGTTCATTCCCGTTGATCCCTACTCTGGCTTCGATTTACAGCCGCGCCCTACAATCGCGTAGTCTCCCTACGTGGGCCGCGCTGGTCCCCTCTAACGCATTAGTTAGGAGGATTAAACCAAGAAAGTGTGATCCCTCTTAATACCTACAGTATTTTCTAGTCTGTTTAAGTAAAACCCATCTGAATCTATAGTGTCAAATGCTGCACTTAAATCTAACAGAAACAAGAAAGAAACACATCCCTTATCTGAGGACATTAACAAGTCATATTAAGTACCCTCTAATTAATGCTGTTTCAGTACTATGATGGGGGCCTGAAGCCAGACTGAAATGTTTCATAAATTTCATTCCTTTGGAGGTGACTATACAAGAGCTGTTTGATAGGACGGCTTTTTTTTTTCTAAGATTTTGGACAGAAACGGTAGATTTGAAATTGGTCTATAATTAGATATCACACAAGGGTCAAGATTGGCTTTTTTAATCAGTGGTTTGATAACGGCAGACTTAAAGGATCTCGGGCAGATAACCTAAGGTAAGGGATTGAATTTAAAATAACTAACACTGGCTCTATAACACTAGGTAATACTTGTTTGAGTAGACGTGTAGGAATTGGATCTAACAAACATGTTGATGACTTAGACGAGCTGATCAGTGCGGATAGTTCAGTATTAGTAATCGGGGTAAAAGATTCTAATCTTGATTTACGGCTAATTGAACAGATGTCTTCACTAGTGCTGCATCTGGAAGGTTGCTGAACAGTTTGGTGATGTGATGAGCATTGAGTTCTGTGACTAATGTTTTCTATCTTATCATTAAAGAAAGTCATGAAATCATTACTGTTAAAATTACAGAATGGAGAGAGGAATGGGAGAGTCACTTTCTGTGGGGTTTTTTGTTAATTTGGAGACTGTATTAAAGAGAAATCTTGGATTATTCTTATTTTTCTCTATGATTGAAGAGAAACAAAAGGTGAAAGTAATGCAGCTTTAGCTTTGTGAGGGGCATGCTTATACTCTGCCATGCTGTCCCTCCAAGCAATCTTAAACCACCTCCATTTACTATGTCTCTCCACTTGCGCTCTAAATTGCCGTGTTCTTTGCTTTAAGGTACGGGTGTGGGGTCATTATACCATGGTGCTAGCCTTTTTTCCCTAATACGTTTGAGCCTAGCAGGGGCAAGTCGTGTCCAGGTTTGAGCGAAGCACACATTCTAATTGCTCATTTACACACTCAAGATGAAATTATCTCCGTAGGTGTATTAAATTTTAAGTCTGGTAGGTTTTTTAATAAACGCAGCTGGAGTAGCAGATGTGATAGTGCGCTTGGTGTGATAACGAGGACAGAAGGATTTTATTTATTAGAGATAGCTCAAATACTAAAAGATAGTGATCTGAAATCGAATCACTTTGCGGGAAAACATCAAGGTTATCTATATTGATACCAAATGTTAATATTAGATCTAAAGTATGATTACAGCGGTGGGTTGGTCCCATCACATTCTGAGTGATACCCATGGATTCTAAGATGGACTCGAAAGCAATTTTAATGTATGTAATGTAATGTATGCTCCTTCATGTATGTAATATACCCATGACAGATTTAGGTTTTTAATAATTAAATAATCCCTTAATTATTAAATAATTACTAAGTACATTTTCTGAGGTCATCTGGCATACCACCTTGTGCTCCTTCATGTACCACAGTTTAAGAACCACTGGTCTAAGATATTTGTTGGTTTAGATACATACAGTGGTGCTTGAAAGTTTGTGAACCCTTTAGAGTTTTCTATGTTTCTGCATAAGTATGACCTAAAACATCATCAAATTTTCACACAAGTCCTAAAAGTAGATAAAGAGAACCCACTTAAGCAAATGAGACAAAAATGTTATACTTGGTCATTTATTTATTGAGGAAAATGGTCCAATATTACATATTAGTGAGTGGCAAAAGAATGTGAACCTTTGCTTTCAGTATCTGGTGAGACCCCCCCCCCTGTGTAGCAATAACTGCAACTTAATAACTTTCTTGTAACTGTTGATCAGTCCTGCACACCGGCTTGGAGGAATTTTAGCCCATTCCTCCGTACAAAACAGCAACTCTGGGATGTTGGTGGGTTTCCTCACATTAACTGCTCGCTTCAGGTCCTTCCACAACATTTCAGTTGGATTAAGGTCAGGACTTTGACTTGGCCATTCCAAAACATGAACTTCATTATTCCTTAACCATTCTTTGGTAAAACGACTTGCGTGCTTAATGTCGTTGTCTTGTTGCATGACCCACCTTCTCTTGAGATTCAGTTCATGGACAGATGTCCTGACATTGCATTTTACAATTCTCTGATATAATTCAGAATTCACTCTTCCATCAATGATGGCAAGCCATCCTGACCCAGATGCAGCAAAACCAGCCCAAACCATGATACTACCACCACGATGTTTCACAGGTGGGATAAGGTTCTTATGCTGGAATGCAGTGTCTTCCTTTCTCGAAACATAACACTTTTCTTTTATACCAAAAAGTTCTATTTTGGTCTCATCCGTCCCCTGGCTTGTCCACGTGATCTTTAGCAAACTGCAGAGGAGCAGCAGTGTTCTTTTCGGAGAGCAGTGGCTTTCTCCTTGCAATCCTGCCATTGTTGTTCAGTGTTCTTCTGATGGTGGACTCGTGAACATTAACATTAGCCAATGTGAGAGAGGCCTTCAGTTGCTTAGAAGTTACCCTGGGGTCCTTTGTGACCACGCCAACTACAACACGCCTTGCTCTATGTTGGTTGACCACTCCTTGGGAGGGTAACAATGGTCTTGGATTTCCTCCATTTGTACACAATCTGTCTGACTTTAGATTGGTGGAGTCCAAACTCTTTAGAGATGGTTTTGTAACCTTTTCCAGCCTGATGAGCATCAACAACCCTTTTTCTGATGTCTTCAGAAATCTCCTTTGTTCGTGCCATGATACACTTCCACAAACGTGTTGTGAAGAGCAGACTTTGATAGATCCCTGTTATTTAAATAAAACAGGGTGCCCACTCACACCTGACTGTCATCCCGTTGATTGAAAACACCTGACTCTAATTTCACCTTCAAATTAACTGCTAATCCTAGAGGTTGACATATGTTTGCCAATTACTAATATGTAATATTGGATCATTGGATCATTTTCCTCAATAAATAAGTGACCAAGTATAATATTTTTGTCTAATTTGTTTAACTGGGTTCTCTATCTACTTTTAGGACTTGTATGATAATCTGATGGTGTTTTAGGTCATATTTATGCAGAAATATAGAACATTCTAAAGGGTTCACAAACTGTCAAGCACCACTGTATTTTGCAGATTGCCTTTACTGAATAAAAAACAAACAAACAATTATCCAAATCCAAAATAAAAAAGCAAAAACAACAACAACAACAACAACAAAAACTATTCATACAACGGATGAATATTCAAATACCTGAATACTCAAGTCCAGCTGTACATGCTAGTTAGACTTGTTTTTTTCTGTGCAGCTTATGTAATGCGATTTGCCACACTGGAGGAATGAAAGGCAGTTGAGTTGGGGAAGCTGAAGAAGGCCTTTATTAATAAATGCCGTCATCGTGCTAGACTGGCCATGGAGCCATAGGTGAAAGGGCACCTTGTCAGCCTCTCCAGCACCACCAGCACCACTTTAGCACCTTTCAAGTCAAGTCAAGTCAGATTTATTTATATAGCGCTTTTTACAATGGAGCATTGTCTCAAAGCAACTTAACAAGTTTAGATTATCTCCTAATAACTACGTCCAATCCCAAGTTGAGCAAGCCTAGGGCGACAGTGGCAAGGAAAAACTCCCTAGTTCTAGGAAGAAACCTTGGGAGGACCAAGACTCAAAAAGGGACCCAACCTCCTTGGGCGGCGTAGATGATAAATCTAAGAGCGAACTAAAGTCATGGAGTCAAAGTTCGAATAGAAGTGAAATATGCACATCGACATTAAAGGTTTGAAGACAACAGTTCTGGACTTTTTGTTTTTTTAAAGGCGAATTTTAAAATTCTTCATAATTTAATGGTTGAGATAGTTGGTCATTAAGAGTGATTTGGTGTGAAATGCTCCATTCTAGATAAACTTACAATGTCAGAATAGTTTACAGTGGTGTGTTTGGAACCAGATAACTGATTCTGAAAGTCAGTTATCTTAAAGTCAGTTATTATAGCATGAAATTGGTAAATATATGCTACTTGATGTCTGTTAGATGTGACACATTGTTTTATGATAGTTATGTGTTAGTTTTTTTCCAAAAATTAATACATTTATTTATGTTTATTTTAATGCAGTTAATACCGGAGGGGTACATGCTTGGCATTGTAAGGCAAACTAGTCCCCAGAGAGAACTTTTTTTTTCAAATTTTCCAGTATTTTATCATCATCATCATCAGCAGCAGCATTACATATTAAAAACTCAGAAGACACATGTAGGTTCACAGGTGCCTTTGGATAGTAAATAAAATGGCTATACAACAGTGACACAACACAAATATAGCCAATTTATTTACTAGCCAGAAACCACCAGTTTCCATTATGTATGATCTAATATGCTGGTTTAAGAAAAAAAAAAAAAAGTTTTCCTCAAGGTCTATTTTGTCTTGGAATACCTTTCATGTATGCCTCCACCATGAGCAAAGTAAAATTGTTACAATACTTTTTATGCCAAAATGTTGTCACAGAACTATTGTCTCGGACATCAGGCAGCATAATCATAACTATTAAATTTAATAAGGAGCCTTTAGAGGTTAACATTTGGCTCCCATCAACACCACAGTTAAGACTCGTGCGTTTCTCTAGAATGAAGCATTTTATACTGAACCACTCTGAATCATTGTTTTAAACATCTCCATTATGGCATTTTAGGGCCACTGAAAAAAATATTTTGGTTAGATTTCGCGAATAAAATCATAGTATTTTGAAACTAAACTCATATTAAAGAATAAAGGCATAGTATTTAGAGAATTTAAACACATTTCAAGAATAAACTCGTAGTACTTAAGGATAAAGTCAACATGCCGAAACTGTAGCTTAATTGTGAAAATGAGGGACATAGAGGATTTAATAAAGATATACTTTCACATATTTTTTACAAACAAAGAAATATAAAGCTTCCTTTCAGATTGTTAGAAGCCATCAATGCAACCATTATATCAGTGCCATACAGCTTTCATCACATTAATCGATGTAATCTGTTGGGGCTGTGGTTTCTGTCCTAATGCTGTCGAAGACGTCGGGCATGCCGGAGTTCCACTTCTGGATCGATCATTTTTAGTATTATTCCCATTGTCTCCTGTAAAACTACATGCTCTCTTTGAATGGCACCATCGATAGCCTAGTACATGACCGCCGTCAGTGTTGTGCGTGAACGAGTTCAAAAGAACGCGTTCATTGAACACGCTCGTTTTTTCGTGAACGTTGAACTGAACGCAACACATTTTTTAATAAAGAACTTGAACGTGAATTAGTTCACATTATGTGTCATGAACGGCAGACATCACTGTAAATGAACGTTGGAATTTGTTTTCCATTGAAAACTGAGTGACATCTGTTTTCTCTTTTGAAACGCAACGAGAGAAAGTTCCTCCCTCCTGTATTCTCGCTGGTGCCGCTTAAATCATGTATCACCAGACAGAAATGGTTTGACATTGTGTGCGCAATGCATTGCGGGCAACGTAGTGTCCGGCTGAGACTAGTTAACATACTGGCTAGTTAATAACATACCGGCTTCCGCACGACGTTACCCGTGATGAATTGCAGCAGAGCGGGGTAGCCATAGCAACGCCGCGTACACAATTGCAGTGTCATGAGCAAATGTCTACAATGAGCAGTTTCAAAGAACGTATAGTGATTTCTAGCTTGTAGTGTGACAAAAGTATTTATTTAAATATCTCACGAAAAAGTCAAATGAACTGAACTTTGAACTAGTTCAGAATTAAAATTGTGAACTTTGAACGTGAACTGTTCACTTTGAGCATGTATGAACTGAACTTGAACTAGTTCAGAAAAGCTGTGAACTGGCACAACACTGACCGGCGTCTGCAATTTGTCCTTCCACAAGAAAGAAAATGATAGTCTGTTTGATTCTTTCTTGTTAATAAACACAAGCACAACCATTTCAGTGTTCATACTCATAATAATCTGATTCTGTTGTACCAGGATAAAGGGGCCATGTTCGTAAGACCTACATGAACTAGGGAGTTTTTCCTTGCCACTGTCGCCCTAGGCTTGCTCAATTTGGGATTCGACGTAGTTATTAGGAGATAATCTAAACTTGTAAAGTTGCTTTGAGACAATGCTCCATTGTTAAAAGCGCTATATAAATAAATCTGACTTGACTTGACTTGACATGAAAGTATACCTTTATTATATTCATTCATTTGCTTATCCACTTAATCGGGGTTGTGGGAAAGCTGGTGCATAGTTGGCAACACATCCTTTATTACATTTTAATAAATTTTACTAAATCCTCTACATCCCCCCCTTTTCACAGTTAAGCTACAGTGTCAGCATTTCGACTTTATTCTCAAAATACTAGTTTATTCTCAAAATCCAACCACAAACATTTTTTCAGTGGCCGTAAAATTGTACATCTCAGCCATCGAATTATGCAAAGACTTACTGGCATTCCACTATAAGAACTATTGTCTAGTGTTCATATTATGCAGTTTTTTCTGTTTAGGACATGTACTCCATTACGTTACATAACGTTATTTTTTACATTTGTTATGCATTTTTGTGCTTACCTTTTATGTAACTATATTATGTAGTCTTTACAATACAGTTGTGATAAAAAGTATGAACCAACTGTGTCTTCCCCATGTTTGTGTATGTGTTAGGAGTTTCTCCAAGTATTATACGTTTCAACTATACATGGATAAGAAATAACTAAGACTCAGTGGTGTATTATGTTTCTCACTTGGATCTCTCTTATGTCTAAATATAAGCTTATTCTCTTTAAAGTTTCATATAGGACATAAATGAGAAACATATAAGAAAACGTTCAACAGTTTATCAGTCTTGAAAAGGATCTTAGGTTTTTCTCATTTGTCTCTACGCATGAGCAGACGAATATGCAGGTTCCAGTCAAAAGTGATAATTTATTAAGGAAAGGAAATAAATAGCAACTAAATAAACAAACAGGCACTAACTCAAAATGCAAAACCGTAAATCAAACCTGGCCTGAGAGCCAAAAGAACACAAATAATCTATAAAAGCCACGGCTAATGATCCGGGCTTGAGTCCACAGCGAGGTAAAACACACACAAAGCGGCCGCAAACAAAGAAGTCCCTGGGCGACGGTGTCGCAAACAAAAGTGTTCCGAAAGGTGGCCACTGAACACAAACGAAACAATAATCCCCACCGGCATGGCATGGCGTGGCGTGGTGTGGCTTGTTCCGCGTAGCATAGCGGCATGGCATGACATGGAAACAAAAGAACGCGCCCGTGATACTCGCATTAAATGACGAGTATGCTACCGCGACATGATCTTAGACTCCCTCGGTGGATTGTGGAAAAAATAGGGGCAAGACACTAATCCTGACATTAGCCCAACACACAAGGAGTCTGTCCCTGGACTCACAACAACCCCCCCCCCCCATCCCCCCAGAAGTGCATGAAGAAGTCCAGGGGTTTTCTCGCGGGGCGAAGACGTCTGACACAGGTGGGTGGTGGGAGGCCAAAGACCTTGGCCCCGGTGCAGAAGCGGGGGGCCTTAGGGAGGGCCCTACTGGGATGGCGATTCTCGGGCAAGGCTCCATGGGAATAAAGGGTCTCCAGGGTGTCCTCGTAGGAACAGGAGGCCTCCAGGTTGGCCTTGCAGGAACAGGGCGCCTCCAGACTGGCCTCGCAGGAACAGGGGGCCTCCAAACTGGCCTCACGGGAACAGGGGGCCTCCTGGCTGGCCTCGCGGGAACAGGGGGCCTCCTGGCTGGCCTCGCGGGAACAGAGGGCCTCCAGGATGGTCTCGCGGGAACAGGGGGCCTCCAGGCTAGTGTGCTCAGACGATGACATACATGGCGCTACAGAGCGGGATGGCGCGACACGCCAGAGCGGCGTTCCTGAGGCAGGGAGTCAGCGCGTAAAACAAGTCTTCCAGAAGCAATAAAAATAAGCCCTGCACTGGTCCACGAACTGCCGACATTGATTGGGGTCCCCATCAAAGGGACCCAGCAAATGTGGCACGAGACTGGAACTTGCGTGGCGGTAGCAGACGAATATGCAGATTCCAGTCAAAAGTTATAATTTATTAAGCAAAGGAAATAAATAGCAACTAAATAAACAAACAGGCACTAACTCAGAATGCAAAACCATAAATCAAACCTGGGCTGAGAGCCAAAAGTCCAACTAATAATAACACTGACGCCCGAGAAACAAGGTAAAACAAACCTGGCTCGGTGGCCGAAAGAACACAAATAAACCATCGTTAGCCACGGCTAGGCTAACGATCCGGTCTTAAGTCCACAGTGGGATAAAACACACACAAAGCGGCTGCAAATGAGGAAGTCCCTGGTCAACGCTGTCGCAAACAAAAATAGTCCAAAAGGTGGCCGCTCAACACAAACAAAACAATAATCCCCACCGGCGTGGTGTGCCGTGGCCTGGCATGGCGTGGCTTGGTCCGAGTAGCGTTAGCATAGCATAGCGGCATGGCATGACATGGAAACAAAGAAAACGTGCCCGCTATACTCGCAATAAACGAGGAGTATGCTACCGCGATGAGACTGGGGATAACAAGGAGCTTATATACAAACCCCCCAGTCGTGCGTGGCAGCAATTAACAACAAACAACCAATAATAACGTCCAACGCCAACGTGAAACAGCCCAACATTAATCAGGGCATGGCAATCTCAGACTCCGGCGGTGGATTGTGGGCATTGTAGTTCGCGCCCACAATTGCGAAAACCAAATGGAAAAAAACGGGGGCAGGGCACAAATCCTGACACTATGGCTCTCGAGTTCACTAAGACTCGTTACAATGTCCGGCACTCTGGCTCCCGGGATACATGTAACTCTAGCTGCTGGTGTTCCTAAAGGGATAGCTTTCTTGTATCGTAAAAGAGAGTCGCCTATGACCAGAGCTCTTTCAACAGGCTGCTCATTGGGTGCATCACTGAGGAAAGTAAACCTGTTGGACACATGAACAGGTACAGAGTGACTATGTCACCGAACCATCACCCACTTCCAGATCTGCTAAGCTAGAAGCTGAGCTAGCCTTCTCTAATGTCTGGATGTGTGCCTCTAAAACTACAATCTTCTCCGTAAGACTAGCTACAAGCCTACACCTATCACAAATAAAATTTTAACTAATAATGGAGGAAGAACAGCTGAACATGCCACACTCGACACGGGGAACAAGCACAGCAGGAGCCATGTTAATACAATTAATTCAATAATAAATTGAAGGTACTTAGCTTTGAGTGGTGTTGTGGGGTGCCAATTGAAGATCTGATTCAGCCGATGGTAAGCTGCAGTTCTTGATTAAAGCGTCGATGGAAAGTTAATACAAAAGGTCACAAAAAACTAAGTCTCAGAAAAAAAGAAGGTGGGAAAACGCTGTAAAAATTTATAAAAACACACACTAGTGCAAAAGATGAGGCAGAAAAGACGCAATTATAGTAATTAGCTAATGGCTAATTACTGCAAACACACGCCGGTTTACCAGTAAAGTTACTAAATAACGAATAGTGGTGAAAAATATAATCCGCCGGTACTAGAAGGAAATTGTTAAGATGTTGTAAAAAGTACTATATATATGATACAAATGCGATCGGGAATTAAAATTGTTAAAAAGTAATAAACTGCCAACAGCTACAAAACAACGTGCGCCCTGAAACGGCGCTAATGAGTCTGGGGTTGCCAAATCCTCACTATCCTCGTGTCAGTGGTCAGCGTTCTCTCTCAGCGTTCTCTCTCTACAATGCAATAAGCGTTAAGTTACTGCAGAGAGTAAGCAGAGAGTTACTGCCCTCTGTTGTAGCCCGGGTATGGTGTGGCTGGAGCTGATGATGGAAACAGCTTGAGTGTAGCTGAACTGGTACCGGGACACAAGATTGGATATAAAAGATAAAATGTAGTTAGTTAAAATAATCCAAATTTATGTTTAACAAAAAAACATGAGTTTTTACAATTTCTTATAACAAGGAATTATTTTCCACCACGTTAACTTGCCTAATGCTGATACACCCTAATCTCTATCAAGATTCAAAGTAACTGGAGTAAAAACTTTTTTGTACTCCACATATATCAAAAGCCTTGAATATAAAAATGATTCAATAAAATCAGTTGAGAAATAATTAGGCTATTTTGGATTTTAACCAGAAAAAACACAGCTCCTCCCTTTCACTTGTACAGTTCTTGATGCATTTTGACTAGAAAAATTTGTCTCAGTTCACGGCATTTGCTCGGTACTCGGCACACTTGCGTACACTTGTATAAGTCGAGCAATGTGACTCGTTCTAGCCAAAACTAGATTCACAATTTACGATTCAGTACACAGTACCTAGGTTATTGATTACAGTCAACCAAAAGGAGCACAGGCTGTCCTCCGGAATACAGTTTGCAGTTAGCATGAGCAGCTATGCTAATGCCCTGAGTTTTGCTTTTACTTTTCAATCCATCACTCAAAAATTACACTTTACTTGTTATGGGGGGCCTGTGGAGGCGCACCAAAAAAAGGAAAAATAACGGACTCAAGTGCGGGGGTTTACACCAAATGACCCAAAGGAAAATAAAGACGTGAAAGGAAATCCCGTCACAGAGCGAGGGGGCTACTGAAGGTGGCCCGTCACGGGATTCGATACCAGAGTCACAGTCTCTGGGGGCGGGAGAACTACCGCTGCACCACGGATTCTGTGATCTGACAAAAGAGAATGATGGCAATAAGCCTAAGGACAAACTAAGGAGTCGCTTCCTGGCGATCTCAAACAAAAACGGATTATATATTATTAGGACAAATCCTTTCTTAACAAAATGAAAGTGAAAGGCAAAGGAAAAAAGCGGGAATGATCCCGTCAGCGCTTCTGCCTGAACCTGCAGGGAAAAAAGGCACACACAGTAACCAGAGCGGTCAGCGGGCGTTATGTGTGTGCGTGGGAAAACTCTCTGTGCAGACCTGACTCTGTGTGTATGGGGGAGGGAAGCACGGTGAGCACACGCCTGCTGCGTGCTGAGTGTGACAGAGCCGGCCGTGTGTGTGTTGCTTGTTACGCTCTGTGCGTGCGCTGCGAGTGTGTGTGTGTGTGTGTCGAGCGACTGCGCATGTGCCCGGGACTTCGGCGAGCCAGGCGCAATCGGCGCGTCTCTAGGACGCTAGGAACGCGTTCGAAAGCCCAAGGGAAGAACGGCTATACTTGCCCCGGGGTGCAGTAAGCACCGGATAATGCCGGAGACGACAGGACCCGCGACAGGAGCTTACCAACGTCCCGGGGGGAACCGGGAGAAGCGGAAGATGGCCGCGGGCATCTCGGGCTGGAGAGAGAGACGGAGGTTAGTGGCGTTACCCCCAACTTTCCCTAACCTAACCGGCTAAGGCCCTAGCGATTACCTCAAGGCTTTTGCCTTTACCATATCCTGCCTCCTGGGCGACACGGGATTACCACTGTCCTTACGCAGTCTGTGAAAGGGTAACACCAGAAAAAACTCTCCAAACGTCGCGTGGAATACGAGACAGTGCGCCGAAGGCCGGCATTAGGAAGCTCATTTTATAGGGGGCCGGCCGCGGCGTTTAGCGGTCCCGCGGCGACCCCTAGGGGCGGGAATGCGCCCCCTGATAGTACCCCCCCCCCTAGGGTCGGCCCCTGACGGCCCCTGATCAGACGAACAGGTTCTCCGGAAATCGCGGATGAGGGTGCGGTCCAGGATGTGGCGTTCCGGGACCCAGGACCTCTCCTCGGGACCGCGGCCCTCCCAGTCCACCAGGTACTGGGTGCTACCCTGGACCCGCCGGGAATCTAGCAAGCGACGGACCGCATAGGCCGCGGACCCCTGAACAACACGGGGTGACGGGGGAGCCTGGGACGGGCCACGGGTCTGGCAGAGGTAAGGCTTAAGCTGGGAAACGTGGAACGTGGGGTGTATCTTCATGGACGGGGGCAGGTCCAACCGGTAGCTGACCGGGTTGACCCTGCGAAGTACCTCGAAGGGCCCCACGTACTTAGGAGCCAGCTTACCCGAGCATCCCTTCAACGGGAGGTCCCGAGCGAATAGCCAGACGCGTTGCCCCCGCCGGTAAGAGGGCGCGGGCCTGCGCTTGCGGTCCGCCTGACGACGCATGGACTCCGCATTACCCCTGAGTGCCGCCCGGGCCTTGAGCCAGGACTGTCGGCACCGGCGGATGAACTGCTCCGCCAAGGAGACACCTACGTCCGCCTCTTGGCGAGGGAAGAGGGGAGGCTGGAAGCCGAACTGGCACTCGAATGGGGACATGCCGAGGGCCGAATGCCACAGGGTGTTATGGGCGAATTCGGCCCATGGCTGATGTTCCGCCCATGTGGAGGGGTTGCCCGCCGTCAGACATTGGAGCATGCGTGCCAGGTCTTGGTTCACCCGTTCGGTCTGGCCGTTAGACTCCGGGTGAAACCCCGAGGAGAGACTGGCCGTGGCCCCCACCGAGCGGCAGAAAGCCGACCAGAAGCGGCTGACAAATTGGGGGCCTCGATCCGATAGTAGGTCCCGGGGAAACCCGTGCACCCGGGCCACATGCCGGAGGATGAGTTCCGCCGTTTCCTTGGCGGACGGCAGTTTGGGTAGCGCCACGAGCTTGCACCCCTTGGAGAACCGGTCAACCGTCACGAGGACAACCGTGTTCCCCCTGGACGGATGCAGACCCATGACGAAGTCCAGGGAGACATGGGACCAGGGGCGAGCGGGAATGGAAAGAGGGTGAAGAAGGCCGGGGGGCCTCTTGCGAGGGGTCTTGTTACGAGCACAGACCTCGCAAGAGGCCACGAACTGCCTAACGTCCTCCTCCATACGTGGCCACCAATAGCTCTGTCGGAGGAGCTTGTAGGTGGCTGTGCGGCCAGGGTGTGCCGCAAAGGATGCTTCGTGCCCCCAACGCATCACTCGGAGGCGAACCGAGTCCGGGATGAACCTACGACCCGGGGGGCCAGTACTGGGATCGGGTTCGCGACGAAGGGCCTTAGTGACCATGTCGTCGATAGCCCAAGTGAGGGCTGCTACCACCCGGGGGGTCGGGAGAATAGGGTCCTGGTGAAGTGGGGAGTCCGTGTGATCCCACTGCCTGGATAGCGCGTCGGGCTTGATGTTCTTTGAGCCCGGCCGGAAGGTGACAGTGAAGTCGAACCTGGCGAAGAACAGAGACCAACGAGCCTGGCGGGCGTTAAGCCTTTTGGCTTGCTGGATGTATGCCAGGTTCTTATGGTCCGTCCACACCAGGAACGGGGTCTTGGCACCTTCCAGCCAGTGACGCCACTCTTCCAGTGCCAGTTTCATGGCCAGGAGCTCCCGATCCCCGATGGGGTAGTTGCGTTCAGCCGGGGATAAGCGCCGTGAAAAGTAGGCACACGGGGGAGTTTGCGGTCCGATCCCGTGCGCTGCGACAAAACGGCCCCCACGCCGATGTCGGACGCGTCTACCTCGACGACGAACGGTTCTTCAGGATCGGGGAATCTGAGGACCGGGGGGTTAGTGAGCCGGTCCTTGATTACCCGGAACGCTTGGTCGGCCTCCGGCGTCCAGCGGAAAGGACCTGGGGCCTTGCGTGTGAGGGCGGTAAGCGGGGCCGCAAGGGCTACGAAGTCCCGCACGAAGCGCCGGAAAAAATTAGCAAAGCCCAGGAACCGTTGGACAAGGCGGAGGGAGGTGGGCTGGGGTCAATTGGCCACGGCCTGGATCTTGACCGGGTCCATGTGCAGCGACCCCTGGGACACGACGAAGCCTAAGAAGGCGACCGAGGGGGTGTGGAAAACTGACTTTTCAAGTTTCACGTAGAGCCGGTTTTCCAGGAGTAGCTGCAAGACCCGGCGGACATGACCGATGTGTTCCTCAAGCGACCGGCTGAAGATAAGTATGTCGTCGAGGTAGACGAACGCTTATCGGTCCAGAGCTCACGGAGCACGTCATTAACAAACCGTTGGAAGACAGCCGGGGTGTTCATCAGCCCAAAAGGCATCACCCTGTATTCATAGTGCCCTGTGGGCGTCAGAAAGGCTGTCTTCCATTCGTCCCCCTGCCGGATGCGGACGAGGTTGTAAGCGCTCCGGAGGTCCAGCTTAGTAAAGATGCGGGCCCCCTGGAGCGCCTCGAAGGCCGTCGCCATAAGGGGCAGGGCGTAGCGGTCTTTGACTGTGATCGCGTTGAGGCCCCGGTAATCTATGCACGGGCGCAGGCTGCCCTCTTTCTTGGCAACAAAAAAGAAACCTGCCCCCGCCGGCGAGGAGGACGGCCGTATGAAGCCCTGCTGGAGCGCCTCAGCAATGTATTGCCGCATTGTCTCCTGTTCAGTGCGGCTCAGGGAAAAGAGCCGCCCCCGGGGGGGAGCAGTGCCCGGCAGGAGGTTGATGGCGCAATCATATTCCCTGTGCGGCGGCAGGACTTGGGCCGCCCCTTTGCTGAACACCACCCCCAGATCCCGGTAGGGTTCGGGGACGGTGGACAGGTCGGGTACCGTCTGCCGAACATGAGGTTGGTGATGGGGGGTGGACAGCGGAAGCAGGCATGACTCCTGGCACCGATGGACCAGCGTAGAACGTATCGGGTCTGCCAGTTCGATGATGTGGGGGGTGGAGTTTCCTTTTTTGTGGAGTCGCAGGCCAAGACGGGGTAACTCAGGACCAATTGGAGTGACAACGGGTTACTAAAGGTGACTCTCTCGGAGTGGAGTCCGTCTCCCTGGTGACGGGCAGGTCCTATGGTGACAGGCGCCCTGCCCACTACCGCGACCATCGAAGGCCACTGATTGGCGGGGGGCTGGGGAGGACCTTCGACGCGAAGACGCAAACGGCGTGCAACTCGTCGTCATGAAGTTGCCCTCGCCCCGGATCGGACGTAGCGGAGAGGCGGGTCCGACCACCCCTCGCCTGACGGAGAACGCGGAGGTTATGCCTGACATGGGGGCAAGAAGCGATGCTCCTAGGACCGGCCGCCCCCGACCGGGGTCCTGGGCCCTTGCGTTTCTCCCGGCCTAACCCCCCCATCAGAAGGCGGGGGAAATCGGCCCCACCGGAGGGTTCTCTCCAGCCCTTCCGGCTCCATAGTTCGGGGTTCGGAAGGCGGGTGTTGCGATGGAAGCGCGGGATCGCGGCCCCCCCCCCCCCCCCCCGGAGAAAAAACCCCATGTCCCCCCCCCCCCCCCGCCCCCATGCCACTTTCCTCGATTTCTCTTCCTCTCTCGCCTCCGCTCTCGTCCCCTTAGTCCTTTTCTTTTTGCTCCTACTTTCTTCCCTGGTGGTGCGAGATTGTAGAGGTCGTCGAGCCCGTGGCGGGAGGGTCGTCGAACGGCCAGCTCGTCCTTCATGGACTCGTGAGTCCCTTTTAGCTGGAGTGAGGGGCCCCCGCTCAATGTCTCAGCCACTCATTCTCCGTGCCCCAAGGTCTGGAACTCACGGTGTAGTCCAGCCACCGCCTGGCGGCCCTGCACGAGGGGGCCAAAACGAGAGGGTCCGCGCTTTCTGTTCCCCCCAACTGGTTAAAAAGGTTCCTTGAGGCCTCACAGCGAAGGTTTCCTCATTCTCGCAGGCGGGGAGTCCTGGCGTCCCACTGGGCTGTGGCCAACCAGGGCCCGGCCCTAGAGTAATGGACGATAATGTAGGCAACCAACCCGGGATCGAGGCTGGGAAATTGTGACGTAGGGGCGCAGCTCAAAGACAAAGCGCGCACTGGCATAAGAAAACCCCTGCATTCGCTCGGGTTCGCCCCGGCGAAACTCTCCTGGATGCTTATGTTTTCATCCCCCTCTATGCGCTTAGGGGGATAAGGATCAACGGAGGTGAAACCAGAACATGCGGAGGGGGGCGCCACCTGGAGACCAGAGAGGTTGGCTCGACAGCTCTCTTACCGCCTTCGGTAAGGGCGCTACCAGGTTCTGATTTATTATGTTTACTCTTGCTTCTGCCTTCCTCCCCCCTTTTCCTCCTCCCTTGTTTTCTACTTCCTCTTCCTGTCCTCTTTTTTTTAGTTTCCCCTTTTTTTTCTCTCTCTTGATCGCACCTCTAATCCTTCTACCGCGTCCTTGTTCTCCCTGTTCTCTTAATATTCTTTTTTTTTTCTTTTTCGTTGGCTTCCAGACCCCCCTCCCTGATCCCCGCTCCCTGTCCGGTCCCCTTGCGGGGGTTTACACCAAATGACCGCAAAGAAAATAAGACGTAAAGGAAACCGTCACAGAGCGAGGGGGCTACTGAGGTGGGCCCGTCACTGGATTTCGATACCGAGAGTCACGTCTCCTGGGTGCGGGAGAACTACCGCTGCAGCAAACCACGGATTCTGTGAGTTCTGACAAAAGAGAATGATGGCAAAAGTCCTAAGGACAAAACTAAGGAGTCGCTTCCTGGCGATCTCAAACAAAAAACGGATATATTATTTAGGACAAATCTTCTTAAACAAAATGGAAAGTGAAAGGCAAAGGAAACAAGCGGGAATGTCCGCGTCACGCTTCTGCACTGAACTGCAGGGAAAAAAAGCACACACAGTACTCATAGCTCAAGCTGTGGGGGGGGCCGTAGTGTGTGTGTGTGGGGGAAAATCTCTGTGCAGACCTGACTCTGTTTTATAAAATGGGGGAGGGAAGCACGGTGAGACACGCTCCTGCTGCGTTCTGAATGTGACAAGAAGCCGGCCGTGTGTGTGGTGTGCTTTGTTAGTCATAGCTCTGTGCGTCTCGGTGTGGCTGGTTTTCGATTTTTTTTTTTTTTTTGGTCATCTCGCTCTCCTAGTTTTTTCCCTGATATTCTTTCTTCTCTCCGCTTCTCTGCTCTTCTCTGTCTCTCTTAGCTTACGCTATGACGCGTTCGCAGCGCCACGGGAAGAAGGCTATACTTGCCCCGCGGGTGCAGTAAGCACCTGGATAATGCCGGGGACGACAGGAGCGCCCCCCGCGACAGGAACTTACGCAAACAGTCCCGGGGGGAACCGGGAGAAGCGGAAGATGGCCGCGGTCGTCTCGGCTGGAGAAAGAGACGGAGGTTAGTAGCGTTATCCGCCCGCAAACTTTCGCCAAACAAAAAAAAAACGCTCACCTACTACCGGCTAGGCCCTAAGCAATTACCCAGAAGGCTTTTGCCTTTACATATCCCCCTTCCCCTCCTCCTGGGCGACACGGGATTACCACTGTCCTTACGCAGTCTGTAAAAGGGTAACACTAGAAGAAAAACTCTCCAAACGTCGCGTGGAATACGAGACAGTGCGCCGAAGGCCGGCATTAGGAAGCTCATTTTATAGGTGGCCGGCCACGGCGTTTAGCGGTCCCGCGGCGACCCCTAGGGGCGGGAATGCGCCCCCTGATATTACTACCAGATAAACTTTGTGGTAATGATTTTGGCCAACTGTAAGTCAATGTAAGTGTTAATGAAATGTAATGTGTAATAAGCTTTGCTATGATAGAGTATATCCTATATTAAACTCTTTGGTTCATGATACATTTAACTTATGATGGATTTGTTGGAATGTATCCCCATCATAAATCAGGGAGGGAGTTGTACAATACAACTCAATTAATGCATATAATGCCTTATACAGTGTGGATTTTCTGGGAGTCTGGAACCTTAAACATGGTAAAAGCACTTATATTAAACTACAATTGGGCAAAATCATTGACATAAAGCTTATTTTATAACAAAGTATTGATTATCTCATGTAATATATTGATAAAGTATTGAAAGTGAAAAACAAAATGATTATTGCACAACCATGGCTTTTACTCACTACGTTTCCTAATGAGAGCGTGGGACAAGTACTGCGTATCGCATATCACTTGCACTGGAAAATTCAACATTCAAACTTCTATGAGTGCTACACGAGTCACAGTCACACAGTGTATTTAGGTAAAGATGAAAAGCTAAAATGTGTTTTTAAGCTCATATTTATTATTATTTAAATTATATATAATTTATATATATATATAATATTAATTAAAAGAAATAAATAGTATCTTAAAAACACATTTTAGCACATTTTAGCATTATATCTCTTATACATTTGTGAGAGGCGCCAAATAAGTTTATCTTATTATTATTATTATTATTATTATTATTATTATTATTATTACTTAATCAGCTCAGTTTATGTCTAACTTCTTGCATTTGTTATTGAAGGAATATATTGAGACCGTTATTAGATCTAGTGGTGCTTGAAAGTTTGTGAACCCTTTAGAATTTTCTGTATTACTCCGTAAATATGACCTAAAACATCAACAGATTTTCATACAAGTCCTAAACGTAGTAACAACATACTCCTAAACGTAGTCCTAAACAGTAACAAACTTGTATGATTGAAGTCAACCCAGTTGACAAAAATATTATACTTGGTCATTTATTTACTGAGGAAAATGATCCAACATTACATATTAGTGAGTGGCAAAAGTATGTGAACCTTTGCTTTCAGTGTCTGGTGTGACCCTCCTGTGCAGCAATAACTGCAACTAAACATTTCCTGTAACTGTTGATCAGTCCTGCACACCGACTTGGAGGAATTTTATCCCATTCCTCCATACAGAACAGCTTCAACTCTGGGATTTTGGTGGATTTCCTCACATTGACTCCTTGCTTCAGGTCCTTCCACAACATTTCAATTGGATTAAGGTCAGGACTTTGACTTGGCCATTCCAAAACATGAACTTTATTATTCTTTAACCATTCTTTGGTAGAACAACTTGTGTGCTTAGGGTCATTGTCTTGCTGCATGACCCACCTTCTCTTGAGATTCAGTTCATGGACAGATGTTCTGACATTTTCCTTTAGAATTGTCTGATATAATTCAGAATTCATTGTTCCATCAATGATGGCAAGCCATTTTGGCCCAGATGCAGCAAAACAGGCAAAACCCATAATACTACCACCACCATGTTTCACAGATGGGATAAGGTTCTTATGCTGGAATGCAGTGTTTTCCTTTCTCCAAACAGAACACTTTTCTTTTAAACAAAAAGTTCTATTTTGGTCTCATCTGTCCACAAAACATTCTTGTAATAGCCTTCTGGCTTGTCCACGTGATCTTTAGCAAACTGCAGACAAGCAGCAATGTTCTTTTTGGAGAGCAGTGGCTTTCTCCTTGCAACCCTTCCATGGACACCATTGTTGTTCAGTGTTCTTCTGATGGTGGACTAATGAACATTAACATTGGCCAATGTGAGAGAAACCTTCAGTTGCTTAGAAGTTACCCTGGGGTCCTTTGTGAACTCGCCAACTATTGCGCACCTTTCTCTTGAAATTAGTGAAATTTGTTGGTCGATCACTCCTGGGGAGGGTAACAATGGTCTTGAATTTCCTCTATTTGTACACAGTCTGTCTGACTGTGGATTGGTGGATTTCAAACTCTTTAGAGATGGTTTGGTAACCTTTTCCACTCTAATGAGCATCAACAACTCTTTTTCTGAGGTCCTCAGAAATCTCCTTTGTTCGTGCCCATGATACACTCCCACAAACGTGTTGTGAAGAGCAAACTTTGATAGATCCCTGTTCTTTAAATAAAACAGGGTGCCCACTCACACATGATTGTCATCTCATTGATTGAAAACACCTGACTCTAATTTCACCTTCAAATTAAGTGCTAATCCTAGAGCTTCACATACTTTTGCCACTCACTAATATGTAATATTGGATCATTTTCCTCGATAAATAAATAACCAAGTATAATATTTTTGTGTACTTTGTTTAACTGGGTTCTCTTTATCTACTTTTAGGACTTGTGTGAAAGTCTGATGATGTTTTATGTCATATTTATGCAGAAATATACAAAATTCTAAAGGGTTCACAAACTTTCAAGCACCACTGCACATGCCTTTATACATAAATTTGTTCAATGTTGGATGTGTTCAAATTTGACCTCCATTATTGCCAATTCAAAAAGGCTGGCGGCCAAAAAACAGGTGGGGGTCCACCACCACCTCTCACAGAGGCTTTAGAGATGGCCCTCATTCAAAACACTGCCACCCCCCAGGACCCAGCAGCCTACATAAGAGAATAGTCATTCAAATTAAGGCTATAAACTTATGTACATTCATCGTTTTGCCACTGTGGGATCAGTGATGCCCACCCGTCTATTACTAGACACAACTTGACACACAGATTTCTTGTAGCAGTACAATTCTTTGTAATTGACTGCTGTTACTTTTCCAGATCCTTCATATGTCATGGTGACTCCTGTGATGCACACTGTTGCAGAAACAAAAGTCCAATTAGGTACACTGTCTTGTTTAAAATAGTAAAATAAAAAAAAATAAAACATTTTGTACCAGTTAATGTTGGTGTAATCTGGTGGAATCATAACAGAGCTCCATGCAGGTGTAAATACTTTCAGTACTCCACATAAAATTGTTCATTTGTATTGCAGGAAGAAAATGAGGAATACTTGTCAGGGGAAGATACAGAGAGGCCTACAGAAGTTCACACCTTGAAAATAACATCTAACCGTTGATCATACAGAGTTATGCTGGAAATTACAAGGGGAAGAAGGTCCATCCACCTCCACAGCACAATGTATCTCAGTAAGATTTTGTTCAGAATTGGGCCATGACGTAGACCTAGCACTGTGTCATTTTTTGTGTTTATGTAGCTCCCCGTAAAAGGTGTACTTTTAGAAACAAATTGAAAAATCTAATTAAGAAATGGTCCAAATAAGGCTGCAGATATAAAAGACATCAATTGAAATACAACTGCTGGAACATCAGTTAAAAGTGGATGAGGTGCCCACAGGTGGAGGATTTTACTTGTTTGAAGAACATAAAAGATATTAACCTCTGTACTGCATTTGTACTTGCAGAAAATAAAGAAGACTTCATAAAAAGACAGGCATATTGTTTTTATTTGACACTGGGGAGGTGATAGGCTAATCAGAAATGATATTAGAAGATTGTGTCTCTTACTGCTCTTCTATCTCGTGCATCAGTGATGTGGTCAGGATTTATATCAGAATTGGTCACTGGATGAGTGGGACATTGTCTGATCACCAGTCATTGAGATCCCCAATGGTCATCTCTACCCTGGCTCATGTCCTGCAGTGAGCCAATTTATAACATTGCTGCAGGCCAGGTTCAGGATCCGGACAAGGGGTCAGCAAATATGGCTGGCAGGGGAACCTTCTGTCTGTATTCATCAAACTCTCCTATGATAGATAATACAAAGATACAGTTTAAATGATCAGTTGCATACATAACTAAATATTGATTATCAGAGGATATGTACTGTATGTATTCACAATGGACAAATCTAGCACTCACTGTACACTTGCAAGTCATGCACAGACCCAGGCCACTTTGCTTCCATGTCGCTGATTATGTGAGCTGCATCACATATGATCTTCACACTGCAGAACAGTAATTAACTGCAGTGGCTGTAGTGTGAATCATATTTCATTTGTAATGCAAAATTGCTATCATTTAGGCCTACCTGCACATTAATGTTGTGAGAAAACTTCCTATTCACTTAATAACCTTCATTTAGCAAAGAGTGCCATCTTTGCAGCCAATCACACTTGGAAACCCTAAAATCATATTAATATTAAAATCATATTAACTGATTCAAGTCTCAAAGCTTCACACTAAATAAGTTACTTGTTGCTTAGACTGATACCTGAAATTCTGTGGGATTCCTCTTAGATCAGGCTTATGGCTCTGTGACTTTGGAACACAACAAAGGTTGGTATTCTTTGATCAGGCTTATGGCTCTGTGTCTTTCGAACACAACAAAGGTTTATATTAACCATTTTAATGTAAGCGTCACATTTCTGACCGCCCGAGAGACGGTTGCTTTAGAATATGCTCAGCATGACTGATTTTGTATAGTTGTATATTTGCCCTTGGCAACATACTGTAATTTGCTCTGAACCCAGGGCATGTCTACGAAGTGTCATATGAGCGATTGAAAGCAAAGAAAATTGTTAATAGAAATGACCGACTGTGTTGAAAAACGGTAACGCTCACACAGATAATCATCAGGGAACGAGGACACATTAAAGTGGGGTCTGATCACCCTCTTCAGACAGGGATTTCTCTGTAGTGTTTGTGCTTTGATGTGAGAAACTCAAGGTTAGTTGAAGTAAACCTGCCAGCGAGCAGGTTATCTTCACGGGGTATGTTGCGATGAACTTGCTTTGTGAAATGGAAAACCTAGAGTTTCCGTAAACTCTGAGTCAACTAACTCTGAGTTAAGACAAAACAGTTCCAGAAGAAATATTCAGAGCACTGTTGTGCTCCCCTTTGTTCGGCGTCTGTGAAATTTAATGGAACTTTAAGTTTCCATAGCTTCCCAGCCCAGAGTGACCTCAGCAGACAGTGGCTAATAAACATCCGTCGGGACCACTTTATCATTTCTCTGCATGCGAAGGTCTGTAGCAGACATTTAATACCAGACCACTTGGTTGAATCGAAAGGACCAGAAGGTTGGAGAAGACTGGCAAAATGTGCAGTGCATACTACAGCACTCAGATACTATGGCGCAGGGAAAGACCGGCTGAACCCGCCTTCCTGGAAGATCCATCAACATTTCTTACAATGGATCAAGATTACTGTGCTGTTCCTGAGCCGTCATCTCTGGACATGTCTTGCGCAGAAAATGAAGATCTGTCAAGTGAAGAGGAAGAGCTGAGAAATTGGCTACAAGAGCTACGCATTCAGCTGAGTTTTGGACTAATAAATCGTTTTGGGGGCTCCGACAAGGACATTTGGTTTTACACCAGATAACTTGTACGGTAATACCCCATAAATTCACGCTTCTGAATCTGCTACTTCACGAGTTTGCATATTTTTTCCTAAATTAACCTAACACTTAAAATTCACGGGTCCAGCAGATGTAATGTTACGTCTTACCTGTCTCTGCGTGTATCTAATTAAGCTGCATGATCGCATTATGGGCAACACCTGCTGACTCAGGAATATAAGGTCCATCCTGAGTTCAGTCTGTGTTGCACCATCACCCGTGATGCGGTTACTATCGCCCATCGGAGCCCTCACCCGGCTCGGTTGTGCTGTAGTGGACGCTCACCGGTAATCGGCATTGTTAGGGATAATGGTAGCTGTTTCTTTGAAGAGCAACAGTAACGGTACGGTCGAGGAATAATTTATTGAGGAAAATGATCCAATATTACATATTAGTAAGTGGCAAAAGTATGTAAACTTCTAGGATTAGCACTTAATTTGAAGGTGAAATTAGAGTCAGGTGTTTTCAATCAATTGATGACAATCACGTGTGAGTGGACAACCTGTTTTATTTAAAGAACAGGGATCTATCAAAGTCTGCTCTTCACAACACGTTTGTGGAAGTGTATCATGGCACGAACAAAGGAGATTTCTGAGGACCTCAGAAAAAAAGTTGTTGCTGCTGGGAAAAGGTTACAAAACCATCTTTAAAGAGTTTGGACTCCACCAATCCACAGTCAGACAGATTGTGTACAAATGGAGGAAATTCAAAACCATTGTTACCCTCCCTAGGAGTGGTCGACCAACAAAGATCACTCCAAGAGCAAGGCGTGTAATAGTGGTCGAGTTCACAAAGGACCCCAGGGTAACGTCTAAGAAACTGAAGGCCTCTCTCACATTGGCTAATGCTAATGTTCATGACTCCACCATCAGAAGAACACTGAACAACAATGTTGTTGATACTGAAAGCAAATTTTCACATACTTTTGCCACTCACTAATGTGTAATATTGAATCATTTTTCTCAATAAATAAATGACCAAGTATAATATTTTTGTCTCATTTGTTTAACTGGGTTCTCTTTATCTACTTTTAGGACTTGTGTGAAAATTTGATGATGTTTTAGGTCATATTTATGCAGAAATATAGAAAACTCTAAAGGGTTCACAAACTTTCAAGCACCACTGTATGCTATCTTGTATATTCTCAATAAGTGACTGCCCAACAAAGAAACTTTGGACAGGGTTTCCAGTAAAACCTGATGCGTCTGAACATCTGATCCTGTGCTGCTTTGTGCATAATATGCAAGAAAACGGACAAGTACGTCACTGTTGCAGGCAAGCGGCAGAAGAACCATCTGTCTCAAGCAGAAAATAATTTAACTAAAAAAAATCACTACAGATGACATGCCTTCTGGACCAAGTTATACATGTTTGTATATCACTATTTTCCTATTATGGTAATTGATTGATTGAATGAATGACATGTATTAACCCAGAGGGAAATTCTTGTCTTTCAGCAGCATACACAAGGCACATAAAATAACAATTATATAAAAAGGACCCATAACATTCAACAAGACAAAAATACCATAGTACACAGAGCCATAATATAAGTAAAAATATCCTATAACCTAAACCAAATAAATGCTCAATATGTACAGTACACAGTTTTATACAGTTTAAGTTTTATGACTTTTGTTTATTTAAAGGTCAGTTGCTGAAAGCTGCCAAAATAAATGAAGACAGCATTCTTGTTCATATTCGAGACAAAGCCTGTGTCCCTGGTGGTGAGATACTTCAAGACCTGTTACAGATAGGTTAGGTTCTAGGGAAAAAAGTATATTGTAACAGTTACTGGGATCCCAGAAGAAGAATATTGAGTTAATTGTCTGTTATTATGTAACCCCCATTTCATGAGAGCAACAGTTTTTTTTTCTTTCTTAGTAAAACTTCCTCAGCATTTGAGGGGTTAAATTAAGTGTGCTGATTCTAGCGCAACAAGCCAATCGTATAGGAGAGAGTTTCGTCGGTCCCGCCTTGGTGGCCGCTGATTGGTTGTTATTATATGCGGCGGAGATTTCGGTTCCCCTTCTCTCTCTCTCTCTCCGTGCCGTGGAGGAATGATCTGTAGCTCCCAATTAGCCTCAACCCGTGATTCTTTATTAAAAAATAAAGAAATAAAAGAACATAACTGAATCTAAAAAAACTGCAACTACTCGATCCAGTAAAAAGTGTGGATGTCATATGTTTGAACATTTTGCCTCTGCCGATTCTAAAGATATTGAAAGAAGTGAACAGAAGCTACACATCCATCCCAGAGGTCAGATTTTTTTTTTTGAGGACGTTGGAATTCCTGGAGAGCGAACTTCCTCATCTCATCTTGGAGAATCGTTTGTGAAGTTGATGGCGAGCTACCCAAACGAACTGAACCGTCTACTCTGAGCACCTTTGAGTTCACTCTGAACCTATCAGGTTATGTGGTAGGACTGATTGAGAGACTGAGAAACACTTTTATTGTTTTATTTAAAGGTTTATCATTTCTGTACTTATTTATTTTATTTATTTGGAAATCACCTATTGGGTTTGTTGGATGACAGAGTCAAAAGTTGTACAATTAGAAATAAATTAATAATAATAAGTAGTACATAAGCTAATAATAATAAATAATAAGCTAAACCTTAAAAAGTGAACTAGAATAATATTAACAAAAGCCTAAATCATAAATAGCTAAACTAAACTGAACACTACCTACTAAAGAGAGATAACATATAAACTAAGCTTAAATAGGTAAACATTTTAATTTAGTTAAAATAAATACAGGATATAAGGGAGGGTAATGAATGAAGACAAACTTTATTTTGAACGTAATATAATATTTTTCTGAGTATTGATTTTGAGCTGGTCATACCTTGTATTTTGAAATTTTTATTTATTTTATTTTGTTAATAAAATCATTCATTGTTCTTTAATACTTCTCTTGTCTCTGTTTATGCTGATACACACCCCACCTCCTTCACGAATCTAGACATACTGGTCCTTTAGTGGCAAATTCCTATACTCCCTGTATCTACTCAGCCTCGTTGTTGCTGAATAGTGAAGTCAAGTCAAAGTAAAGTCAAATTCATTTATATAGCGCTTTTTACAACGCAGCATTGTCTCAAAGCAGCTTTACAAATATATTAGATCAAAGCCCTAGTTGAGCAAGCCTGCGGCGACAGTGGCAAGGAAAAACTCCCTTATAGGAAGAAACCTTGGGAGGACCCAAGACTCAAATAGGGACCCATCCTCCTTGGGCAGCCTAGATGTTAAATACAATAATTGAAGAGTATATGTAAAGATAATACCC
>JAJAGP010005053.1:0-38727 GCA_025084515.1 Ancistrus triradiatus
GGGATATGAAAGAGAACTCGCATGGGATGCATGTCTGAGTTGGGTGGTTCTCCCTTCGCCAGCTCAATAGCAGTGATTCCCAAAGACCAGATATCAGCCTGAAAAACAAGACAAGCCAATTAGCAATCGTATAATATATAGACAGACAATCAACTATGGAAATTCACATAGTACCTGGAATGTATGAAAAAAATCAAACTTTGATAACCTTAACGGCAGATATTAAGATTACCATAAAGCACAGTAACCCTTCCACGGCCCCATCCATTAAATATTAACATAAATACAATTGACTGGCTTTATTTGTCACAGAAAAACTCACAATATTTTCATTGGCTCGATAAACAACACATTTCAACATTTATCTAGGTTTATTCTGGGACATTTTCTAGTGCCATGAGAGAGAAAATGTGCTGCAACATTACCCAGTCTTACGTGGGGGAGCTAGACATGTAAACTAATTGTTTGGGATGTCTGTGCTCTGCTAAACTAAGGCCGTACTCACACCATGTGAGCCGTACCACGCCCGAGCACGTCTGACCTACAAACTGCAGTTAGTTTGATTAGTGTGATCGCTACCCGTGCCCGAGCACGAAACACATCAGCTCCCTCTGCAAACAGGCAGCATGAGCAGCCAAAAATCTCTGCACTGCATAATCAACAATTGTGTTTTAAGGCGTGTGAGAGGGCTGTGTGTCAGCACGGCCAAAATGACTCCAAAAAGCCATAAATAAATACAACCATGAAGTCAATTGTGTTGAGCGAGCATGACTTTTCTCCACCACAAAACTCCTATCGTGATGACCAAAGCAGGCTCGTGCCCAGAAGGTTTGAGCACAATGTGAGCGCAGGTCAGTAGGGGGACAACCATGCTCTGGCATGGTACGAGCCAATCAGGTATATTACGAGTATGCCCTATGAAACAGTTTGTGTTACAAAACACTTAAGTAGACTCCTGGTAGAAATATTGCTTAAAATAGCAACTTTCTTTGGTTTAGTCCTGAGGTGTCACGCTGATTATGAATAGTGTGAATAACAACCACACGCAAAACACGCAATACTTGGGCAGTACAGCCAAGTATGAGGATATGATAACGTATTAGATTATATACATTTACTTTTCTAATATTATGAATTTCAACTTACTTTACTAGAGCTATGCTACACAACATCTTACAGCAACTATTCAGTCAGCATACTTTCGAACCATACTTGATACGAACCTTTGACTAAAACTTTCAAAGATGTGAACGTGCGTGTGCAATACGTTGAAAATGATTTAAGCGCAAAATTAAAAATGTTGGCACAATTTCAAGTTGCGCGTCAGCTCGGGGAGTTAGTTCACATCTCTGGCGTTTGGTGGAGGAGAGCAGAACGTTTTTGTTTACTCAGTCTCAATCATATTTCGGCTTTATAAAGAAGTGGTTGTGTTTCCGACTGCCATGCTTGTGCAGAAGGCGGGAGATGAACACTAGAAGCCAGTACAGAGTGTTATTAAGAAACCCAAAACAAAAACACTTGAGAACTAATGCAATAACGAAACTAAGACATGGTCATACAGAGTCCACAAACAACAGTACAAAACAAAGCATACAGGAATGGCACATAAATCACCAAACTAATGAGACAGAAACTTAAGTACACAAATCAGGGGCTCGGAACGTAAACAAAGGTGACAATGCACAGGGATGATGTGACAGGAGAGATGGGAGCTGGGAAATGTAGCCCAGTAGGACCACGTTCAGGGCACTGGCTGTGTACAGTACATCCTCCTTTTTGTGGAATTATTGAACTCCTTTAGAATCTCTCGTATTAAGCAGAAAAGCAGTGATGATCTTGCCTTAAAGTGACGAGCCATAACAATGGACACTAAAATGAAAGTAAGTGAGATCAGGTGTTGGAGGTTCACAAGCTGGATGCTTAGGCTACATATGGTTGACATACGAAAGTTTGGACATGTGAACCCACTCTCGGAACAGAACTGGTTCGCATCTAGAGAACGTACCATATATCTGCTTATGAGGATCAATATTACTGTTCTGTTGTTCATCACAATATGTAGTAAACTATATTTACATTGTCACATATTTCTGAATAAAGTCAATCAACTCTGATTACTCAGTTACTACAGGCATGATTAATCCTTACCTTGGGAATCGTAAGCAGATTGCTGGATAAACCTCTGGGGCCATTCAAGAAAAAACTTGGCGTTCCTAACAATGTGTCCCCTTTTGAATGTGTTGTCGTGAAGCTCCCGCAACCCAAAGTCCCGCCAGGGCGTTCACCTCAACCAAGACTCAAGGACAGCAAAAAAAACCACGGGGGGCAAAGCGGGAAAAAAAAAAAAAAAACACGGGACAGGAGGAAGAAGAGTGGGAAAGGTGAAGGGTTACAGAAACAAACGTGACGGGCAGGGAAAAAGGGGGCGGGGGGAGCAAGGGTTCTGGGGAACCATGGGCAAGGGGGAAAACCCAGGGTATGCTTGTGTTTCAAAGAGCGGGGTGGACCCATATAGGCCAGGCAGATGGTAGTGAGGTGTGGGTGGGACCAAAAGCCAGAAGTTGCGGATTTGGAAAACAAGCCAAGTCTAAACACTCAACATCCACAGCTTATCTTTATGAATTGTTACGCCATATTTAGTTCTTCAGTCATCAATTACACAAAGACCAAGCAAACATCACAGTCAACAGACAAATCAGTGCAGCTATTCACAAACGAGCCGGACTTCAACAGCACTGCCCCTGATCAAACAAGTGCTAAAACAGAACATGTCTGGAACAACAAACGAGTCATGCCCATTAGCCTGCTTACCCCCCTACGCACACACACGAAAAATACAATGAGTATGCCCACACACACAAAAGTTTGTTTCTCGGGACTTGTGGAGAAGTTCGGTCCTCACAAGGATACATAAACTTGACGCAAGCACGCACTCCCACACACACCTACCTTTGATGTCCCTATGTATCTTTTTCTCAGAGTGCAGATAGTCCAGGCCTTTCAGAATCTCCTTTAGCATAGTGGCTATCTGGTATTCGTCAAAGGGACCGGCCCGCAGCTGCACAAAAAAGGGGTTATGCAATAAATCAGCAAATAGAACAACCTGAATTAACTAGCATTAGTTAAAAACACACAACAGAAAACATTCTTACCAAATCAAGAGCCGACCCTCCTCCAAGATATTCCATTATGATCCAAAGCTTACTGCCCTAAACTCAGCAGAAGGAAAAGCACAGACTTTTAGGTCTCTCACTACAGTAATACTTGCCTGTCATTAGGAGAAACAGATGTTATTCTCGAAGATATTACATTAATTAAATACGGTCATTAAAGTGTGTGTTTAATAAACAAACACCAACACCTACAATATGCGTCTTGGCTATCAGCACTCCAGTAATACAGGTAGTCTCTGGTCTCTGTACTCTGGACTGTGGACTAGTGGGTAAGGTACTGGACTATGGACCAGAAGGTCCAGGGTTCAAATCCCACCTCTCCCAAGCTGCCACTGTTGGGTCCTTGAGCAAGGCCCTTAACCCACAATTGCTTGGATTATAAGACTGTACCATTGTAAGTCGCTCTGGATAAGGGCGTCTGCTAAATGCTGTAAATGTACTGTGACAGGGAGCAACATCAAGAAAGCAAACATGCCACAACAGCAAATAAAATAAAGGGTTTGTAAAGCCCCTTTCTCATGTGCAATTTTACCCAGGAACTGTAGCGATTTACATCTAAAGCTTCAGGGGTAATTCAACATCTCTTCCAAAAATGTTTTTCAGGCCACAAGTATGTGAAGGTTCTAGATATGAATGTCACGTGTCTAAAACTTTACTGATATGATATATAGCTAGTAGCATTAACAGAAATATTGATCAGCTGCAGTGGCCCAAAGTTACATCATAACTAGTCATATACACTCGCACCAGGCCAACCTGGCATAATCAACTAAACTAATGCCTTTGGACTGTGGGAGTACACAGGGGGAAAAAAGTTCCTACCTTTAAATAGGAGCCATAGTACTTTGTGACATGAGGACTGTCGCACTGGCTCAGCACGGTGATCTCTTGCTGAATGTCCTCAATCTCATCCTCTGCTTCCTCCAGGTCAATCGTTTTGATGGCCACCACATTTTGCGTCCGGCGGTCGATACCCTTAAACACTTCACCAAACGAACCCTTTCCAATTCGCTCCAGTTTAGTAAAAAGCTCCTCTGGATCTGCTCGAGAATTCTGGAAACCACAGGATTCAACCACTTAGCAGGCATCCTTGAGAACTTTTTCCAAATGAGATGCTGATCGAGAATTATGGTTCATAACTAACAGACAATTGTTTTGTGCATCACATGAAAATGTAAACAACAGAGAGAACTCGCTCTACATAATGTCCTGTTAAATACATAAATGTTTAATATTGAAGATTTAAACTATTAAACACAACGTTTAAATCAACATTAGACACAGGAAAATGGCTGGCAAGCACAGACGATTCTAGACTGTGAATGATTTACTTGTCTACGCAATGTACCTTAACAGAAAGAATGCGATAACGGCTGCATCAGCGGTTTCAGTGGAAGTAATAAAATGGGTTGCGCTACAAATGCAGACATGGTAGCCCAAGATTGCTTTCAGAACCACACGCTACATTGTTCAGTAGTCCAGCTCTGACCTGACACAGACAGACCGACAACATTAACAACCCAGGGTTGGTGGGTCCTTAGGACATGTTCTTGTTTGACAACACACAGAGGTGCTGATGACTTAAAGGGGAAAGAACATGTATATATTCACCATTAGTTACATGGTTCTTTGTATTTTCACACAAATAACAGTTTCTTTTTTTAAAACAATGGAAAACAAATAAAAATTAGAATATTGAAAGCCAGACAGCATATGGCATTATATGCTAGTGCGAAAGTAGTGGGGAAAAAAAACAACCCTACATGAGAAGTAAGCGTAGGAAAGACGTTACTGATACTGTAGCATTTTACCTGGCCAAGGAAATGTTACCAATCAAAACGCTCAAAATGACGTCTGTAAATAGCTGATACTTGCTACCAAATCACAAACATTATTCAAACATCAACTTCCCTCATATATACAAAATGCAGAGAGATTACTGAATCCAAAATGAAAAATCTGTGCGGGTCTTTTTTTTTTTGGCTTGTGTAAGTGATTTATGGTCAGGCCAAGGGGTGGCAAACTGGCAGTAAATGCCCAAAGTATTCGTTAATGCACTTGATATTAACTGAATCGAACTTTTGCCAAAATATGTTCTTTACAATTTCCCCCTTCCAGAGGATGCATTAATTTTCTTCCATTTTGTAAATCAACAAAACGTACTATGACAAGGGTGCTCACATTTCTGCATATAATTTATATGTAAATTACTGGAAGCATACATTTGTGCTGTGCGCTTTAGTCTGTTTAAGCTGTTTTTCATCCGTTATATGCAACTACAGACATATATGTTTTTTATATATATATATATATATATATATATATATATATATATATAGCAGTGGTTCCCAATATTTTTTATGCAGTACACAAGCCCCCCCCACCTTCTAAAGACAGAGAGAGAAAGAGACAGAGAGACACTGACAGACAGAGAGATGGGTGACAAAAGAATGTGTGACATCAGTCTTCAAAAGAATGCGTCATACCTAGCAACCGGGTCAACCCCACCTCCTGACTGAGATAAAAGTTGTGTTCTCATTGCTCAGAGATCACTTCTGAACCACTGCTTATCTAAAACTCTTACCTAGGTGTTTTTAGGCCAAGTTAGGAGCTCTCGAAGAGTATTCTTAAAATCTTTATGAATTCGGCCCGATTGCATAACATGTAAATCAGCTCAGAACACTGGACCACCAAATGTAGTTAGTTTTTATCTAGAATTCTGATTGCTGCATCAAATTTCTTAATTGCCCAAGATCTCTCCAGTTTCCTTAAGCTAAAAGGAAGGCATCAACTTCAGGAGTTAACGGTTAGAAGACTGCTGCTAAAATTGTTTAATACAACAGTGACCGATTGCGGCCACAGCAAACACTATCGTTTTGTTTTGCTAGATTGTTTGCAGTATGTTTGGATCAGTGATAAGCTTCCATTAGAAATAAAAATCGACCGAGTGCAACACTTGCTACAAAACAAGTCTTCAGTTTTCCATGAAGACACCTGACAGAATCTTTCCTGGAGGTAGCACCAAATTAGATTTTAGAATTCTCCATGCAGGAAAAGCCCTGTGACTGTCATCTGGCTATGCTGCAATGGATGTCATGCATCATGTGCTATGTTGACCCAGGTGACCTAGGATCGAGTAATTGAATTGCGTTCTGGCTGTGCCGGGTGTTCAGGGGAGTGAGGGCCAGTCAAGGGGGACTGTCCTCCAGCACAATAGTGACTCCTGCAGGCCCTGTAATGGACTGGCGTCCTGACCACAGTCCATTTCAGACTGTCGACTAAACAGGTTAGCCAGCATGTGATAGCCCACTCCCAGTACAACAGTCACTCTTGGTGACCTGCAGTGAGTGGAGCCAGTGGCTCTTCTACCAAATCAATTATCCACAAGTTATTAGGACTTGGAAGAGCTTTTTCCCCGACATCTAAATTTGTTTGTTTGCATGGGGTTTTACACCATGGCCACCTTTCATTAACATTCATAGCACATAGCAGATCTCATAGTTGGAGTGTGCTGCCTATGTGTGCAAGATCCTTCAAGACTTGAAGGTTTCTTGTTTTAGCACATCCAGGATATTATACACAAACTGTCTAATTTGGTTGCATTCAGTGAGTGCGTTTACATTCACTTAATAATGGGAAACCTACAAGTTTACATGGCTCGGTTAATAATCGGATTTCAATTTGCAACCAGCCAATAATCTCACAAAGAAAAAAATCTTAATTTCCGAAAGAGTTTATTTCCTCAGAGTCTCCACAAAGTGTGATAGGCGTTTAGTGGTGGCTGCGTTTATTTCCAGGATTGCCAGATCTCACGAAAGAATCCCACGCCATGTCTAAGTAAATAAGCACAAAAGTGAAATCTCTAAGAATAAATGCACCTGGCAACCATTTTTTTCCCACTATACACTTTGAGGGCATGGGCAGTCTGAGAAAACTGAAATTGGGTAACTAGTATACAAGGTATGAGAAATCCAGCTCTGTTTATCAGGTTACATACTCTGGTTTCTAGATTGGAGTATGCTGGATATATGACATACTGTACTGTGTTCTGTACATGTGGTGGGGGTTCCCCTTTTAGGTGTTGATGAGGAAGTCTCATGTGCCCAATACAGCACCTGGTCCATACAGTTTGCTCCACCCCGTCAGGGAGGGCAGTTATTGTTTCATCTTTTATGGTGGGGTATATTTCACGTAGCTTGTTGTTTTCCCACTTTAGCTACCAACGTTTCCTGATGCAGGTCAACATTATTGGTTTGGTGTCTGTTACAGGGAGGTTTAGTTATGGCATTTACATGGTAGGGGTACTCTGTCTTTCCTTTTGTGATGTTCTGAATTTGCCTTAGGATGTAACTTATTAATTAGTGTGTAATCATTTCTGTGGTAGCCTAGTAGATAACGTACTGAACTCTGGACCAGAAGGTCCAGGGTTCAAATCCCACCTCTGCCAAGCTGCCACTGTTGGCTCCTTGAGCAAGACCCTTAACCCACAACTTCTTGGACTGTATGATTGTACCAATTGTAAGTCGCTCTGGATAAGGGCGTCTTTATCTAAGGTAAATAATGAATCCAGTGCACGAATGCATGATTTTGAATGGGAGCAAATTACTTTGTAATCTAAAAAACAATTAATTACAAGAAATCTGATTTTAGACTGAGCACATTACACTTTAGATTCTTTAACGCTTTCACTGGCAACAGAGTGCTGAAAAACAATGGCGTGCAGGTCAGTAACAGGCTGCTGATGATGAGTGAGGCAAACAGCTGTGGTTAGTTTTGCTCATGTTATGAAGTCACTTCTGATTCTTACCCAACCCTTTTCCCAGGCAACCAGCAAATAGTTTGCTCCACCTGCTGCTCAGTTTACCGACTGTCAATATCACTGTAAAACAAGCTAAACCTGCATATAAAAAGAATCCATTGAAAAATGACATTGCCTAAAGTAAGCACTTATGTAAGATGTAGAGCTAGATCTTCTTCCCCTACAAGTACGTCCCCTACATTACCTCAGTGCTCTTAGCACACTACTGTTACCACATCAACAGTTTGAGAAGCAGTAATGCATGTAGTCAGTCAAAAGGGTGGAGCGGCAACAAGCCGTATCCTGCTTTACAATTTGCACATGAGCCTGCCACCTCCTGATAAAGAAAATGCTCCAGTTAATGCGTCATTATCTATTCGTTAAAAAAACTCATGAGGGAGTTTGCTTTGTTTTATGACGTATTGGGCATCTGCATTTTTCTGTTTAGCCTCAGATGCAATGCTCAAGCTGACAACTAAATGGATCTCAAATAATGATTTATTTCGTGCAATCATGAATGTTTCATTACATGAACACTGGCATACCTCTGGCTCAAAAGTACTACATTTTCTATGCAAACCCCGGCACCGGTAAGACTTATGAACACGTGAACTACAAACGCCTACGAGCAAATGAAGAGGGTGAATCCAGTCGAAAGGCAAATCCTTTCCCATCAAACAGCGAACAGACAGAAGGGCAAATAAGAAATATCCCAGAATGATGTCATGAGAAATAATGGAAAGAGGACTGCTGCTACCCAAATATTTGCCATCTGAGCCGTTTTCCAGAAGGAGGTACATTCAGATTTGACAGTAAGCTAGAACTCCTTAGAAACTGTTTTTTTTTTTTCAAAAATCAAAAATGTCATGGACACCACAGAACATTAAGGAACGTTTAAGTTGCTTTATGACTTTATGTACTGATCTGGTGGATCAGTGGGTACAGACGACTGCTGGGGCTGGGTGGTATTGACTTTATTCATACAGTCATATCGTCTTTAGATAACAGGGCCAAATACAGTATTACTGCCGTTTGGGGGGGGGGGGGTCCAATGTGAATGTTAGACAGGGTTTACATGATGTAGTACAAAAAATAAAGCAATCAGAACATCAAACACCTCTCACTTACAACTTTCCACACAACAGGCAAAACATAGCAGGGACAAGGAATACACAAACTGCTACTCGTGGTATGATCTATGAATTCAGCCAAACCATTCAAAGGCGCAAAACTAACGAGAGGCAATTGTGACGAGGTTTGGGATGTGTATTACTGGAATCACATTCAACATGATTCATCCTTTCAGAGGAATTCGCAGGTGATTAAAGGAGATCAGGCATAAATGGGGCTGTTATAATCAATGTACTCACAATGACATTTCTCAGATATTGAAAGCTATAAATTACACAATTTATTAATCTTACATGAAAATATGACACTTAAGAGGAAACAAGTCATGGAATAGCCCATTTATAATATTTTTAAATGGTCTTGTTTTCAATTCAACCCACTTCCCCCTTTATAAAATAAAATGTCCTCATTTCAACTACACCATGCTATAATTTCAGAGACAGACAAGTTTGGAACAGGGGCTACTTTCTCCAGGACCACTCTCAAGTCTAGATTATAGTGTGTTCATAATGTATGCCTTTGAAACATGGTTGCCAGAAATAAATAAATAACCAGATCATAATGACAAGAAAGATGAAAAACAAAAAGCATTCTGAATATCTAATAACCTCGCGCCACAACCTCGCCACAGTGGGGGGTCCGACTATCACACAGAAATGAAACAAAACAACACAGAGGTTGGATCTTGTAACAGTGTATTTGGTGCCATCCCTCACAACCATCGTTTGTTCTGAGACTCGGGTGCTCCTGACTGCACTATCGGTGCTTTAGTAGGTAAATTTTTTTCCTGCCCCATGTTAAGCATAAATTTGGTGCATCAGTTTTTAAAAATACAGGTCAACCCATTTTTATACCCACCCGCGGTAACTCGAATACAGTCCATATCGACCACCCTTACAACTGCTGGAAAAGTCCGTCCCAGAGTGCCTTGTAAAATCCCTGTTGGTTTCAACGTAAAACTGGTAATTCATTTATGAAACTGTGGGAAAGGTCTAGTGCCCCTGTTCAGTGTACCTCTTGCCTGTGACCGGTGAATACAGGGTTAGTGTCCAGAACCTGCCCCATGACCCCATACCAGGATAAAGCAGGAGTAAGATGGGATGCTTGAATTACTCTTCACAGTCTAACATCTGTTTGGGAGATCTGGATAAAACTGTGTGAACAGCTTTTTAAGAAATCCTGTCATGTTCGTCTCTCAGTTTATCTGCATGTACCAACAGAACTAAATGCTTGTTCTTAGACTCAGATAGTCTTGTTGAAGAATTACTGGCACCCTTCGTATAAATTCATGAAAAAGGTTATGGAATTTTCTTTTTGGCGAATTAACATCATTTCAACAACTTTAACCTTTATTTCTTTCCATACCTGCTTAATCCAATTCAGGGATGCAGGGAGATTTCGTCTAACTGGTAGCACAGAGCACAAACCAGAAACCAACCCTACACAGGGCGCGCACACATACACTTTAGAAACACCAACTGACCTAACACAGGTCTTTGGAAGGTGGGAGTACCCAGAGACACCCATGTAGACATGCAAACAACACACATGCAGAATCTGGGCCAATTTTAAACTGGGGTTCTCTGGAGCTGTGTGGTGACAGCACCACAACTACTGCGGCACCCTGCCGCAAAACTGTAACCTTTAACTGAAGTATTTTTAGTTTAGCATCTGTAAACTTTGAGCTTTTGGAAGGAAAATCTCTTTAAAATGTTAACAAAAACCTGTCACAGTTAATGGCACTTAAATACAGGCATGTGCCATTTAACGTCCATCTTATCAACGTCTGTTCCCTTCAACGGATATTAAAAAAACTGCCCTATATACACACTATATCTCACTCATGTCGAGTGTTGAGCTAACTGACTTTCTCTTCCACTACGATATAACTACAAGACAACCCAGAGGCTTAATTAATCATCACAATATACACAACTTAAATAAGACAGGTAAGGTGATCTTTATTACATCAGACAATGGCTATAAAAATGGAACGCCCATAGCCACTGGTCAATAATAAAAGACATTTCAAACAATCAGAACCATAATCAACTTTCCAGGAATAGATCAGGGTTTCCTCCCTCTAAATCCTTGTTAGAATACACACCCCCACATGGACATGAGATTTGTAAAAAATAAATAAAAATACAGTTTGGCTGTCTCTGCATGAAGATACAACTTGGTTATAGATCTGCATTAGGACAGAACAACTCAAACTAACAACAACCACAGATTGAAGACAGATTTAAATCTGAGGCATGAGTTAAAGTGGAGATTCCACTGCAGAGGATCTAGAACCCTGGAGAATCTGAAATTACTCTACTTTGGAAATGATTACTTTGATTATGTACCGAGGACTGTCTCAAAACTGCGTACAGACACGCAACAGTTAACAAGCTCCTTGACTGGACATTACCATAGTCACACAGACGTTTAGTTACTTAGCATAGTGCTTTTTAAACAATAATATTAATAAAAACTAGGGATGCACCGATATTGAATTTCTTGGGCCGATACGATAAACGATTTTTAGCACATTATTGTGGCCAATAACCTTTCTGCATTTCAAATATAGCAAATCATTTTTGCAATAAAATAATTAACAATAAAACAGTTAAATCAGACCTGAGGATTACTGTAAACACAAGGTGCAGTTCACTCAAAGGAAAAATGGTTAAATTCCATTTTATTTTTTAACCTTCCTTTAGAAAAGGTAGGAATTTTTTTTTTTAAGGTTTAAAGTTTTTTTAAAGAATAATTAAGTGGAAAGCTCATGATGAGCAGCTCCAAGTATTAATGAGTAACAGCCAAAAGAAAAACCAAAGAAGTATTCATATGTAAATATATTATAAATATCGGTTATAATATCGGCTAAAATTTTGTAAAAAGTCCATATAATCGGCAAATAATATATCGGCCGCCAATATATCGTGCATCACTAATTAAAGCATTATGAAAAACCTTTAGTGCAGTACTGTACAACATAGTAATTCCCATCTTACAACACTTACGGAAAGTGTAAAAGTAAATAAAACATGTTTTAGACCTTCACGGCTTCGATTCTCTTTTCTGTTAGCAGGTGCTGCAAGGGTTCGTTTGTACTAGTCTTCTGTCATTCAGGCGTCAATTCTTAAGACCTTCAACCGTTTATGTTGGTAAAGAAGGACTACATAAAATAATGGCTTTTAGAAACTTTTTTCTACAATAAAAACTACTTTCAGCATGAAATGATGCTCATTAACCCCTTTCATTTTATAACCTTCCTTAATCATCTCTACCAAGGGCTTCCAGAGCTGAATGCAAATTACATCCATGTTGAACAATAACTGTGCATTAACTCAAGTGGATGCCAGAGTGTTTCTATAACAGACCAGTGTTGGTTAAAAGCTCACCATCCTTCCTCCACAACCAGCCCTAATGATTAACATTTGAACTTGGTCAATGTCAAAACTGTAACCAAATGTCCTGGGTGATCTGGTGCACGTCCAGAGTCACTGGGGGGTGAAAACAACGTGTAACCAATTTTAGCAATAATGCCCGAAAAAGGGCTGTGATATTTCAGTCAAGAAGCCCAAAGCCCAATTCAACTTCTAGCCATGAGAACAAGCCACAAAATCACCACAGTTTACTCACAACTGGATTTATGACAGCTTAGCACGAGAGCAACAGAACTTAGAACACTAATTTCCTTGCACCATTTTATGCTCCTACACGTTAGGGTCGAAAGCACAGGTACTGTGGATCACCATCCTCTTCAACAATACTGTCAGGTATCCAGAGCACAGGTTAGCTCCAAACGTCCCAACGGTTGCAGGTGTTGTCCCCATTAGCGTTTTCCGAATTTACAAAGGGTCAAATTAATGGTTAACGCAGTTGGTCGCAGTATCCTTAGGAAACACTTGTCCGCGTTGGCTGACCTTGGTTACACTCGACTTAACGACGGAGTTCAAGCCGAACGTAGAGCCACGTTAGTCTGAAGAACTGTTTCACACGTTACATGTCAAACAACTAAAGGCAGGACTGTACAACCCAGCCAGAATAAATGGTAGAAAGACACTCTGAATTTCATCGCTGTTCGTCCCCAGGTAGGGGCGACGGCCCCGTTGTACTTTTCCTACCCGTATTCCAACACATCCCGCCTCTCGACCTCTGATTGGCTCGGTACGTCCCTTCTCCTGAGCTGGGATTTGATGCTATTTATATACACAACCACACAGCCAAACGATTGGTCAGCTCCTCACGAGTGCTAACTTCTAGCCAATCATCTCGCAAAAGGCTGGATTCGTCGGAAAACAGGTAGAAAAGAGAACGTCAGGCCCTTCCACCTTTACGCTCCCAAACTTACCTGCATTCCGGGAACTTGAACAGGCACCGGTGAATGAGCCATTTTTGTAGAAACAAGTCCAACGGTCACGACCAGCAAAAACAGAAGAGTTTGTTCAAGATTCCCCGCTTGAGTAATTTCCAAACGCGTCCTCTGTCCGCGAAAGTATAAACTGGCGAGCTAACAAACTACCTTAACTGGGCAGCTTGCTAGCTGACGGACTAGCTTTAAACACCGAAACTTTCAACTTTAAACTAGCACACGGTTAAAAACGACCATGGCTTGCTCGCTTAAGTCGACGCGTATGTTGTATAAACAGGTTCCCCGGGATTTGAATAAACGTCGAACGCGCGTCACATTCTTCTCAGCTTTGTAGAAAGTTTAAAAGAGAGTCGCGGACGCCATATTACAACCTGCAGTGGAACTTGTTTTTTGACTGCTCTGCCCGTTGGGTGGAGTCGCGCGCACATACTGACTGAGCAACGACGTCACTCATGCCAAGCGTTTATAATGGAACTACTGTGTGCCACAGTATTACTCACCTACATACACACACCTCCACCCAACTGTGCTCGGTAACCTCTTAGTTCATTCTATATCAAACCATTAACTTAGACTCACTCTTTAACCCTCTCGGACTGCATTTAGTTAATTCAGAGGCGTGTGCTATCATTTGCATGTACTTGGGCTATGTAAATAACAATGCAAGAAAGTACAAAATAGGAGAAATGACTCAGTACATGCCTCCTCCCCAACCTTTATACATACACGTTGCTGTTACTATATTTGTGCATTGGTGATTCGAGAAAGGGGGCATTGCCCCGTGACAGCACCCTACACCCTACAGCACCCTAAATGAGTGAGCTACCTCACATTTGCAAACACACATTAGTTCCTAGAATTAAAAAAGTCACAGCAGGAGGAAAGGCTTTCTCATACATGGCCCCCCAACTATGGAATAAACTTCCCACTTTTGTTCGAGACTCAGACACTCTCCAAAATTTTAAGTCTAGGCTAAAGACATACCTATTTGCGCAGGCTTTTGACTAGATTAAGACCGGGATGCATGGCTTGGGTCACTGGGGCCGGAGTCTGGAATCATGTCTGGCCTGTCTGCCTTGTTCGTTAGCCGGGAGTGTCGAGTGGGCGGTCTGGCTGAACTGGGCTTCGGTCCTCTTGATCTTGACTCATGCATCCTTGCCTTAGACTAAGGGCAGAGCTGGGGGTTCATAGTCAAAGAGTTTTATGGTGATCAGAGACGTTGGGTTGCTGTCTTCTGCCTCCCGTGGAGTTGCCGATGTCTCATGTGATCCCTTTTGGCTGTGTTACTTACTCTTTCTAGCTATGCTGCTATAGCTAATGCTGCCGGGGTCTCATGCTACACATGGCATCAGTGATTGTTAATAAACACTGTGCTCTTAATCAATAACTAATTACATTTGCTGTTTTCTCTCCGAGCTGTGTTCTGGTACCAGTTCCAACCCCACACTGCTTCCGTCATCAGCTCCAGCCCCATCATACCAGGGCCACTCAATGCCGATGTGTATATTTCACATTTTATTTGAACTATAACTCCATGACTTTAGTTTCGTTCTTAGATTTATCATCTATGCCGCCCAAGGAGGTTGGGTGCCTTTTTGAGTCTTGGTCCTCCCAAGGTTTCTTCCTATAACAGTCAGGGAGTTTTGCCTTGCCACTGTCGCCCTAGGCTTGCTCAATTTGGGATTGGACGAAGATCTTAGGAGATATTCTAAACTTGTAAAGTTGCTTTGAGACAATGCTCCGTTGTAAAAAGCGCTATATAAATAGATCTGACTTGAATTGAATTTATGTAGACAGTAATTGGCCCCTCTAACATAGCCACTGGCCCCAGCCTGTCCCCCAGCCTCTTTATGTGGTCTAGAACCTCCACTGTATTTGAGAGGTACTAAAAGTCCATTTCATGCTGAGCACAACTACAGGACAGGCCATGCAAATTAATCGGTCTGGAAAGGGTTATAAAGCCATTTCTAATGCTTTGGGACTCCAGCGAACCACAGTGAGAGCCATTATCCACAAATGCCGAAGACATGGAACAGTGGTGAACCTTCCCAGGGGTGGCCTGCCGACAAAAATTACCCCAACAGCGCAGCGATGGCTCATCCAAGAGGTCACAAAAGACCCCACAACAACATCCAAAGAACTGCAGACCTCACTTGCCTCAGTTAAGGTCAGTGTTCATGCCTCCACCATAATAAAGAGACTGGGCAAAAATGGCCTGTATGGCAGAGATCCAAGATGAAAACCACTGTTGAGCAAAAAAACATTAAAGCTCGTCTCAGTTTTTCCAGAACACATCTTGATGATCCCCAAGACTTTTGGGGAAACATTCTGTGGACTGATGAGACAAAAGTTGAACACTTTGGAACGTGTGTCCCCCATTACATCTGGTGTAAAAGTAACACAGCAGTTCAGAGAAAGAACATTATAGCAGCAGTAACATATGGTGGTGGTAGTGTGATGGTCTGGGGCTGTTTTGCTGCTTCAGGACCTGGAAGACTTGCTGTGATAAATGGAATTATGAATTCTGCTGTCTACCAAAAAATCCTGAAGGAGAATGTCCAGCCATCTGTTGGTGACCTCAAGCTGAAACGAACTTGGGTTCTGCAGCAGGACAATGATCCAAAACACACCAGCAAGTTCAGCTCTGAATGGCTGAAGAAAGACAAAATGAAGACTTTGGAGTGACCTAGTCCAAGTCCTGACCTGAATCCTATTGAGATGCTGTGGCATGACCTTAAAAAGGCCGTTCCTGCTGGAACTACAACAATTCTGCAAAGATGAGCGACCAAAATTCCTCCACAATGCTGTAAAAGACTCATTGCAAGTTATCACAAACGCTTGGTTGCAGTTGTTGCTGCTAAGGGTGGCCCAACCAGTTATTAGGTTTAGGGGGCAATCACTTTTTCACACAGGGCCATGTAGGTTTGGATTTTTTTCTTCCTTAATAATAAACACCTTCATTTAAAGACTGCATTTTGTGTTTATTTGTGTTGTCTTTGACTAATATTTAAATTGGTTTGACGTTACGAAACACTGAAGTGTGACAAACATGCAAAAAATGGGGGGCAAACACTTTTTCACACCACTATACATACTCCTGTCTCTCTCTCTGAACAATGAGCAAAAATCCCAGAACTACATGGAGGGACCTGATGAATGACCTGCAGAGAGCTGGGACCAAAGTAACAAAGGCTACCATCAGTAACACACTATACCGAGAGGGACTCAGCTCCTGCAGTCCCCCCTGCTTAAGCCAGTACATGTCCAGGCCCATCTGAAGTTTGCCAGAGAGCATATGGATGATCCAGAAGAGGATTGGGAGAATATCACGCGGTCAGATGAAACCAAAATAGAACTTTTTGGTAAAAACTCAACTGGAGGAGGAAGAATGCTGAGTTACATCCCAAGAACACCATACCTACTGTGAAGCCTGGGGGTGGAAACATCATGCTTTGGGGCTGTTTTTCTGCAGAGGGGACAGGACGACTGATCCGTGTTAAGGGAAGAATGAACAGGGCCATGTATCGTGAGATTTTAAGCCAAAACCTCCTGGCTCCGGAAAAAGCATTTCAAGGTCCTGGAGTGGCCTAGCTAGTCTCCAGACCTCAGCCCCATAGAAAATTTGTGGAGGTAGTCGAACGTCCGTGTTGCCCCAAAACATCACTGCTCTAGAGGAGATCTGCATGGAGGAATGGGCCAAAATACCAGCTACAGTGTGTGCCAACCTGGTGAAGACTTACAGGAAACGTTTGACCTCTGTCATTGCCAACAAAGGTTATGTTACAAAGTATTGAGTTTTGTCTCTCATTGTTGAAGTGTACCTATGATGAAAATTACAGACCTCTCATCTTTCTAAGTAGGAGAACTTCAGTGGCTGACTAAATACTTTTTTGCCCCACTGCATGTCAATCGGCACATAATGCCGTTGTTCAGTAGCTCCTGCTTGTTAGATTTTGTTATATATAGTTATATATACAGGAGGTCCTCGGGTTACGTCAGTCCCGAGTTACGATGTTTCGTGGTTACGACACATCTCCCATTTACTGTATAAAGCCTTGTTTCGACTTAAATGGTTTTGTGTCGTAAACATCGTAACGCAAACTTCGTGTTTGGTGTGCGCCGCGGAAGAATACACGGTTACGCGGCTCGTTTTTTGATAATTACTGTGTTAGGATAGGATAAGTGCTTACAGTATGTTATTTATGTACGTATGTTCCGACTTACACCGAAAATCGGTTTACGACGCGACGTAGGAACGGATCAACGTTGTAAGTCGAGAACCCCCTGTAGCTAGCAACCAGGTCAAACCCGCCTCCTCCATGAGATAAAAGGTTTTGTGTTCTCCTTGCTCAGAGTTGCTCTTAGATCACTTCTGAATCACTCTTAAGCTAAAACGTATAGCTAGGAGGTTTTATGCCAAGTTAGAAACTCTCCAAGAGTATTCTTGGAATCTTTATTAACACGGATTCTGACGTTTTAGACCATATTTAAGCAGAAATACAGTACTGCCCAAAAGTCTTTGGCCACCATTTACACTGGTTGTTTTAGCAACGGTAATGTCCATATATATCATATTGTCGACGATTAGACCCAAAAATTTCAAACTTGGATTTGTCACTCCATAATACTCCTTTCCAAAGATCTTCATTCCAGTCTTTGAAAGCTTTAGCATACCATAGCCTTTTCCTCTTCCGAAGTTTTTTCTGATTTGTGGTTGTATTCCGAAGTTCAGCTTTTAACCGTGGCTAGCAATCAATTCCTTATTCTCTCAAAGTCTCTATGGACTATACTCTCTATACTGTCTTAGTAGAAATGGCTGAATTGTTCCCATATACAGTATCACCTGTTGCACCACAGAGAAATGCTTTCCATTGAATTGCAAAGAATAAATGAAAAAGGGAAACAGGAAAAATAAAAACAACACAGGAACAACCCAACAATATTTGCATAAGATTTTAATGTCAGTCAAAATAAATAGCTACAGTATATCACACCAATAAAATACTACTGGTAGGCGGTGCGATATGGATAAACATGCCCTGTAAAACACCCCACCCAAGAAAAAAACAAAACCACAAATGTACAATTGGTCCATATCCACCATGTTCCCTAGCTGCTAACTCAGGCCAGCTGAGTACACATTTAGTATGCATCTACAAAAACATGTTCTCATATTGTATGACAGTACAGTTCCAGCTAATGTTACAAAAAAATGCATGTTACATAGTCAACTGGATGCATTATATGGCAAATCTGTACACGTAACATTTTTTTAGTTCAATTTCTAAGCAGAATAAATGCATTTACTCTATTCTAGTGCTAGTATTACATAGTTACTGTAATATTTTTGACCAAACAGTGAGTTAATAAATAAGTGGGACTCACAACCATGAGCAGTCCTCTTTCTCGTGAAGGCAGATATTCTAAATCTCAAACATTACAATGTGGGTTCGAGGTTATAAATACTTATACATGGTCCATACTCAAACAATGGCTGTCTTTGGCAAGCCAACGACTTCTCTATAGATGATAAAACGGACATTGGCTGACCAGCTACAGACAGAAAGTGACAGTGAGGAGTATTTAATTGCTCAACACAGCCATGCTTGGCAGGTTGTAAAGAAGGAAAGAGGCTATTGGTAGGAAAATAAATCGGCAGCATTTAAAGTCACCCAAACCAAGCTGTAATGTTCTTTGGCTTCGCTAAACAACTTAACCATGCATGGCTTTCCCTGGGGAAACTATGATAGTGTTTAAATGACAAATCAGAACACAGGAGTTTGGAAAAGAGATGCAACAGTCATAGGGAAGAATTGTGCCACTTGATTTAAGCTCCATTTAAACAAGGGAACAACTTTCCTAAAGGTCTTCAGCTAACAGGAGCTGAAAATTTGTAAAAGGTCCTTTGTTTGGTCCATCTCACTCCTCCTCCGTGTTCCCCCTTTTGTCCTGAAGAGAACACGGGTTCATGCTGCTACACTCCTCTGTTCTGTTTAAGAACTGAGTTTTTCAAATGTTCCTAAGTGTTTTTAATCTGGCATGTCAATGCACAGTTTAGGTGGTGGAACAAAGTACTTTCCAGGACTCTGGGTGATGACAACACCCGTCTTCTTGTGGAACATGGGACCGATTTTAACCGGCTCGTGGGATGGGAGCTCTTCAGATACATCAGAGTCCTCGTGCTGCAGGTCATAGGAGATGTTGCCATACTCACGCAGGAAAGGGAAGAGCTCAAGCAGGAACTGGCAGAAGTCCTTTCGAATGCCAAACCACCCTAAACAGCAGAAAGAGAAACAGATAGATCAAATGTAAAGATTAGATTAGATTAGATTCAACTGGTGCAGAGTAGAAATACAAAGCCTGCGTGAAAAGCAGTTAGCATCTAACCAGAAGTGCAATACGGAATCATTTACAGATAAGTAAAGGAGAGAAATCAAAGAAATTTGGCATGTGTCAACATCAGACAAGTCTAATTTATAGCAGCATATAAAATGTTCCATTTTTGCACAACCAATAAAAATAAATTGGCCTTACAGACCACAGGTACGCCAACAAACTAGATGAAAGTCAACCTACAGTGATTGCCTCCTTTTTGCCCAAACGTGGTTGCCATCAGTGTCACAAGAGAGATCCACAGGGGCACAAAGACAGGGACAAACTTGGATTCATAATGACCATCCAGCTTGTGGACAAGAAGGATCTGGAGGATGTGGTATTGAAAAACAGAACAGTTCTATGAGTTGGATATATGCATTTCAAAATACATTTACAGCATTTAGCAGACGCCCTTATCCAGAGCGACTTACAATTGATACAGTCTTACAATCCAAGCAATTGTGGGTTAAGGGTCTTGCTCAAGGACCCAACAGTGGCAGCTTGGCAGAGGTGGGATTTGAACCCTGGACCTTCTGGTCCATAGTCCAGTACCTTACCCGCTAGGCTACCACAGTCCCACAAATACATACAAGTTATTTTAAAGCATTACTCAATCCTGGTCCTGGAGCCCCATCGCTCTGCATGTTTTAGTGTTGTCCTGCTCCCAACACACCTGATTCAACTACTCGGCTCATTAACAAGCCCGTTATGGAGTTAAAGTGGGTGTGTTTAAACAGGGGAAGCTCTAAACTGTGCAGAGTGGTGGGGCACCAGGATTGAGAAACACTGTTTTAAAGCTTTGATTATGCATTTTTAAGAACAAGCATGGAACTGAATTATAAATGACTAACAATCTTAGCATTAGCTCGATAACATCCAATAATGCAAAACCAAAACAAGCATGTTTTATTAACTGCCTATTGTGTACCAATGTATAAATTAAACTGCCCTTCATTTCTGCCGTTGAAACTAATCTAAGAGCAGAACTAGAGGGAAAGAAAAAATATGCAAGTTCAAAACCTGTTGCACACACAGTGAGGATAACGTAGGAAAAATCTCCAATTTTAATGAGCGAGTAGGAATTTATTTGGACACAGCTCTCAGTGTGTGCTGTTTGCAATACATGCATAGTAAAAATAAGCCGTGGAGGAACAGATGTCCGAAATCGTTAAGGACAAAGACTTTAATAAGACATTTAAAACAGCATCACCCCTCTGAATATGCAGAATTTGACTAAACTTACAAACGCAATGAGGTTACAGCTAAAGCCACTGAGCACGCAGAGGCAGGCACAGCCCCGGCATTCTCCTTTAGTAATGTAGAAGTCTCCATTAAAGGAAAAGTTGAACAAAAAGTTTTCAGAATCGGCCAAGAGAATTGCAATCGATACATCTCTAAACAGCACACAATAAATACCAACCCAAAGCAACTGTTGGCCTAAAGTAATAAAAATAGATCCTGCCTAAACTGGAAACACAAATTGTTGGGGCTGTTGGAATGCGTTGTTAATGAAGGAAACAATATTTTAAAATACTACTGCTAATACTCATTATGAAGGAAATTATGAAACCATGATCACATATAGTTAAAATAGTTTGCACAGTGTTTTGAATAAAACGATAATGCTAATTCAAACACAATATGACAAAAACATTTCCAGTACTAAATTGTACAATACAGTAATTCTAAGTTTTGTATTTTTTTATAAAACTAAAAGAAAACTAAAAGGAAAGCAGAACTATACCAGGTTTTTTAAAATGCCTTTCAAGCCTGCAATTCTCTTTTCTGTCAGCAGGTTTGTTGTCATTCAGATGTAAATGACATTTATCCGACTTAGAATTTGATTTCCCATTATGATTCTTAAGACCTCGGCCATTAAGGTGAATGAACATTGATCAGATGGACATCAAACGTCCCGCACCTGTATAAGCTTACTAAGCACATGTACAAGGTGCTAACGTGATGCATCCACCAGCCTAAGGGCGTACTCACACTAGGCAATCCGTACCCCCAAAGCACGGTTCAACTGACTAGTGTGAGGGCTCCCAATCGTGCTGGGGATTTATCATAAGGCTTATTAGGGCTGTGTGTCAGCATGCACAAACAAGGCCAAAGAAAGGCACAACAGTATGCGATAACCCGATCACATACAGTGGTGTGAAAAAGTGTTTGCCCCCTTCCTGATTTCCTGTTTGTTTGCATGTTTGTCACACTTAAGTGTTTCGGAACATCAAACCAATTAAATTAGTCAAAGACAACACAAGTAAACAAAAAACGCAGTCTTTAAATGAAGGTGTTTATTATTAAGGGAGAAAAAAAATCCAAACCTACATGGGCCTGTGTGAAAAAGTGATTGCCCCCTAAACCTAATAACTGGTTGGGCCGCCCTTAGCAGCAACAACTGCAACCAAGCGTTTGCAACAACCTGCAGTGAGTCTTTTACAGCATTGTGGAGGAATTTTGGCCACTCATCTTTGTAGAATTGTTGTAGTTCAGCCACTTTGGAGGGTTTTCCAGCAGGAACGGCCTTTTTAAGGTCATGCCACAGCATCTCAATAGGATTCAGCTCAGGACTTTGACTAGGCCACTCCAAAGTCTTCATTTTGTTTTTCTTCAGCCATTCAGAGGTGGCCTTGCTGGTGTGTTTTGGATCATTGTCCTTCTGCAGAACCCAAGTTCGTTCCAGCTTGAGATCACCAACAGATGGCAGGACATTCTCCTTCAGGATTTTTTGGTAGACAGCAGAATTCATAGTTCCATTTATCACAGCAAGTCTTCCAGGTCCTGAAGCAGCAAAACAGCCCCAGACCATCACACTACCACCACCATATTGTACTGTTGCTATAATGTTTTTTTTCTGAAAGGCGTGTTACTTTTACACCAGATGTAATGGGACACACACCTTCCAAAGGATTCAACTTTTGTCTCTTAAGTCCACAGGATGTTTCCCAAAAGTCTTGGGGATCATCAAGATGTGTTCTGGAAAAACTGAGACGAGCTTTAATGTTCTTTTTGCTCAGCAGTGGTTTTCATCTTGGAACTCTGCCATGCAGGCCATTTTTGCCCAGTCTCGCTCTTATGGTGGAGGCATGAACACGGACCTTAACTGAGGCAAGTGAGGCCTGCAGTTCTTTGGATGTTGTTGTGGGGTCTTTTGTGACCTCTTGGATGAGTTGTCGCTGTGCTCTTTGGGGGGTAATTTTTGGTCAGCCGGCCACTCCTGGAAGGTTCACCACTGTTTCCATGTCTTCACGATTTGTGGATAATGGCTCTCACTGTGGTTCGCTGGAGTCCCAAAGCTTTAGAAATGGCTTTATAACCCTTTCCAGACTGATAGATCTCAATTAATTTCTTTCTCAATTGTTCCTGGATTTCTTTGGATCTGATGTGTAACTTTTAAGAATCTTTTGGTGTACTTCACTTTGTCAGGCAGGTTCTATGTAAGTGATGTCCTGATTGAGAACAGCAATGGCAATAATCAGGCCTGGGTGTCGCTAGAGACAGTGAACTCCGGTGTGATAAACCATAGTTATGTTTTCCACAAGGGGGGGGGGCAATCACTTTTTCACACAGGGCCATGTAGGTTTGGATTTTTTCTCCCTTAATAATACACACCTTCATTTAAAAACTGCTTATCGTGATGACAATAGTGTGCTGGAGAGTGTTTCGGTGAGCCCCGTGTGAGAAAGACCCAGCAGGGAAGTGGGCAGCGGGGGTCAAACGCGCTCCAGCACAGTTCAAGGTAACCAGGCTCAGTGTGAGACAAGTCAAATACTTTGTTGCTCACTGGTTGTAACATATTTATCCCTCACAAACCCTTACCTCAAAGGTCAGCAGGGGCACTACAATGGCCATCCAGCTGATGGCCATGGTGATGTGGGTACGACGCTGCTCAGCAATGACGTCCATCGAGCGAAGGAAAAGAACAGACCAGACAATGTAGTACAGCACCACCAGGCACAGGAAGGACATAAGGATCCATAGCGGCACGCACACCACCTGTCAGAAACCACACTTAATAGTTATTGTTAAATAATTTGTCATAGTTTCCGTCAACGACCCTTTTATCTAATGAAAACAAGACCATGACTAAACTACAATTAAACGACAAAAATTAGGACGAATTGATCGTGAGGTTGTCAGCTCTTACCAGCCATGGCCAGTTGATGATTTTGTCCAGCCGCAGAGCAATGAATATGAACTGCAATATGTTTACAGAGCAAAGGATCTCAAGCTGAGAAGAAGAGTTACACAAAGAATAAATTATGAGCTGAATGTGAAGGTAGGGAATGAAAATACACTAAATTGTGATCAAATATGTCCCTGTGACTGACCTCGAGAGAGCGGTCATGCCTGAAGCCCCACACACACGCAGCCACTGAGACAGGCGAGACAAAGAAAAGGGGCATGAAGACCAGCAGCCAGAAATGTTTAACCCTCTCCACACGGTCACACACCAGCACCTCAAATGTCAGCAGGAGGAGGTGGATCCCCACAGCAATCAGCATTGCCTTGAACTCTACGCATGTCTCCCCCTCGGCCCTGAAGAACACACAACACAGTCTTATAAAGTTTATAACAAAGTCACTCATAAGCTACCAACCAAACGTGACACTAAAAAGCAATGCAAAATTGAAAAATTCTCAGAGACAATTTTTTTTTTGCCTTAATACTATACACACCTTGCGTGACGCAATTGTTTGGACGTTCACTGCCTAATTCACTGTATTTTGCAGCAAAAAAGGGAAACGTGCTATAGTCACTATGTGAAATACCAGTGCTGTCAACCATTTCAAATATGTAATTGCATTAATCACGTTTACTCACAGGTCAGTGTCACTGCAGTATTGAGAATGAGCCACCGCCCAAATACACTCATTGACAAAAAAATTAGCAGAAGGAAATTTGTTGTCACAGTGCCCATTGTGTGTCCTGCCGTTGACAGCCACCCACTGTCATCTTCGTTTGCAATGATGTCGTGAATGAGACACCTGGACTGCTATGGACTAGGATCGTATTGTCTTTAGTGACGAATCCAGGTTCTGTTTGGGATCAGGCAATGGTCATGTTCTACTATGGAGGCCTTGTGGTGAGCGCTTCAATCCTACTGTTGTTGTGGAGCGACACACTGCCCCAAATACTGGTGTGATGACCTGGGGAGCCATCGTATACGACAGTCTGTCACCCCTTGTAGTGATCTGAAGGGCACTAGCAACTCAGTGATATGTGCAGAACACACTGCGGCCATGTGTTGCTTCTCAAGGCATAGCTTCCAACTGGCAATTTTCAGCAGGATAATGCTCACCCAAGCACAACAAGGGTTTTCCAGAAATGTGTCCAGCAGATTGGAACAATTCCTTGTTCCTTATAGGACACCAGCTTCAGTAGAACGACTTAGAGCTTAGGGTCGTTGTCCTGCTGCATGACCCACATGCTCTTGAGATTCAGTTCATGGACAGATGTCCTAACATTTTCCTTTAGAATTCTCTGATATCATTCAGAATTCATTGTTCCATCAATGATGGCAAGCCGTCCTGCCCCAGATGCAGCAAAACAGGCCCAAACCATGATACTACCACCACCATGTTTCACAGATGGGATAAGGTCCTTATGCTGGAATGCAGTGTTTGCTCCGAACATAACGCTTTTCTTTTAAACCAAAAAGTTCTATTTTGGTCTCATCCGTCCACAAAACATTCTTCCAATATCCTTCTGGCTTGTCCACGTGATCTTTAGCAAACTGCAGACGAGCAGCAATGTTCTTTTTGGAGAGCAGTGGCTTTCTCCTTGCAGCCCTGCCATGCACACCATTGTTGTTCAGTGTTCTTCTGATGGTGGACTCATGAACATTAACATTAGCCAATGTGAGAGAGGCCTTCAGTTGCTTAGAAGTTACTTTGGGGTCCTTTGTGACCCCACCAACTATTACACACCTTACTCTTGGAGTGATCTTTGTTGGTCAACCACTCCTGGGGAGGGTAACAACTAGGGCTGCAACTAACGATTATTTTAATAATCGATTAATCGGTCGATTATTTTTTTCGATTAATCGGGTAAAAAAACAAACAAAAACAAACAAACAAACAAACAAAATAAAAAAACTTTCCATGTTTTTATTCAGAAATATAACATTAAGTAACAGAGCAAATAAGTGCTTACAATAAGTGAATAATAAAAAAATTAATTTATTAATAAATTAAAATAACAAATTAAATAATTTAAAAAAATAAGTGCATCTCTGATGCAAACACTACATACAAACTCATTCACTCCCTTTCTTCAGGAACTTTGCATTGCAATCCAAAAATGTTATCATGTCAACATGCTCCTAGCTAAAGCTGGCTCTCTTTTTTAGAGACTATGGCCCTGTCGACACGAACACGGTTTTCTTTTTAAAAAAACGTAGCTTTTTCTATGCATTTTGACCGTTAGTACACACGAAAACGGCGTTTTAGGTCACTGAAAACGGACTTTTTTTTGCAAAACTTCTTCCAGGGTGAAAATTTTCAGAAACTCCGTTTTCAGCGTTGTCGTGTGGACTGGGGAAAACAGAATTTCTTGCTTGTACGTCACTTTGTGCGCCGTTATCTCCTTTGTTTACATGAGGCGATTTTGTGCAATAGCGGACGTAGCCAAAATAGTGCCAGCTGTAACACTGCTGACCGAACTTGTTACAAATCTACAAATAAATGTACAATTATTACTTTTTCATTACACTGAAGAACAGAGGCGTCAGAATGCGCTACGGAGGTCACTACTATATATCCATCACACCCACGAAGCAGTTCCCGCCCCCAGCATCGCCATACATGACCAAGTATAATATTTTTTATCTCATTTGTTTAACTGGGTTCTCTTTATCTACTTTAAGGACTTGTGTGAAAATCTAATGATGTTTTAGGTCATATTTTTGTAGAAATATAGAAAATTCTAAAGGGTTCACAAACTTTCAAGCACCGCTGTAGGTGACTAAGAATGTATGTAGAGAAACAGATGTAGAGAGACTACAGTTTGTAATTGTAGAATAAAGTCTATATGGCAGGGTTCTACAGTGCGAGTGTGTTGCTAGCAGTTGTTCTGTATTTTAAAAAGAATATTAATATTGTATAAAAAATATTAAAGCGCCAGCGTTTTTAACGGAGTGTTCATCGGGTCTATCTCAATACCTACTAACTGCCCTTGCTGCCTACTTCCTATGTAGGGCAATCTCTATGTCCATTTAGCCAGTAAATGGACATAAATTAGATTGATTAAACTAACAAGAGTCAAAGTATTAATATGCAAAATTTAAAAGTACATTTACATAAATACATACATATTTAACATAGGTGTGTAGCTTACTGTACTGTCAGGAGTAAATAGAATGTGTGTTTATTTATTAGAGATTTACCGAATGCTCCATTAAAACAGAGCAGGGGCTGCTGGCTTGTGCCTGACTCTGCGCGGTTGCTAGCTTTAGCTTCTTTAACTTTCTTTGTTTTGTCAAACTCTGCATATTCAATGGGGTGATGCTGTTTTAAACGTCTTATTAAAATCGTTATTCAGAGTTGATCCTTCACGGCTTATTTTCGCCATGTATGGAATCCAAACAGCACGCTCTGAAGAACTTCCATGCCGGAGACATGGTTGTGATCAAAACAGATAACTAACCCCTCAGTAGTCTCCCTAGTCCGTCATCAGTAATGCAGTATTTAGGAAGCCCATCTAGTTCACTAGCCAAGCAGCACTCAAAACACAGCCGAAACCTATAACCTGTTCCTTCTCATCATGTCAGCAAACAGGCCCTTAAACACGTCTCTTAAACAAACCATCGAGTGCCTGAAACTTTGAATTATGAATAAAAGTTAGTAAAAGCACTGTGCTGTTCATGTGGTTGACCGACACAGAATCAGTTATATGAGACCGGCTGAAGCCAGTCAACCAGCCGAATCCATTTTATATATGTATATAATGAAGGTGTTAATTACTATAAGGGTTACTTCGCCCCACAAAATTACACAAATCAGAATGCATGAAACATGCCGAATGAAAACAGATTTTATTGTGCAATCTGCAACGTCTTAAAAACAGAGCTTAAAAGAGAGGGGTGCCTATTGTTGGCTGATGTATTTTTGCTCCGGTAAGACACACCCCGAATTCTGTGAGTTAATCATCACTCTGAAACAGCCTCCAGAGTTACTGCGTTCATAATGTGGTGCTTCTTTTGCATCTCCGATCTCACTTCATAATCCAGTTCTGTGTTCTGTTCTTTATTCTCCACTGTGAGCTCCACTGTGCATAATTCACATTTTATTCGACCATGACTCCATGACTTTAGTTTCGCTCTTAGATTTATCATCATACCCGAGCCACTTAATGCCGATGTGCATACTTCACATTCTATTCAAACTTTGACTCCATGACTTTAGTTCGCTCTTAGATTTATCATCTACGCCGCCCAAGGAGGTTGGGTCCCTTTTTGAGTCTTGGTCCTCCCAAGGTTTCTTCCTAGAACTAGGGAGTTTTTCCTTGCCACTGTTGCCCTAGGCTTGCTCAATTTGGCATTGGACGTAGTTATTAGGAGATAATCTAAACTTGTAAAGTTGCTTTGAGACAATGCTCCATTGTAAAAAGCGCTATATAAATAAATCTGACTTGACTTGACTTATTCTGACAGAGCCTTTCCCAGCTGATAACAGACTGTTTCTAGGCTGGGGTGTACATTATGCTACCAGGCTAGTGATCTTTACCAAGCATTCTGCTCAGGAGTGCTCATAGGGTTAAAAATATTCTAGAATTTGCTGCCTATTCGTTGGAGCTGTGTTTCTGCTCTGCACCGGTATGGAGGTATATAAAAAATGCATACCGTACAGAGAAATTAACACCTGTGTACCGGTTGAACTGGTATACTGCCCAGCACTAGTTTTATACTAACAGACTCAGTAGTACTGGTAATGGTAATTACAGCATGTACATGTTTGTCAATAATTACTTCTTTCACTCACACCTGATTGTCATTCCATTGATTGAAAACACCTGACTCTAATTTCACCTAATTAACTGCTAATCCTTGAGGTTCACATACTTTTGCCACTCACTAATATGTAATATTGGATCATTTTCCTCAGTAATTACATGACCAAGTATTATTTTTGTCTCAGTGGTTTAACTGGGTTCTATTTATCTATATATAAAAAACAAAGGAACTAATAAACAACTAAACCCTATTGTTTAATTCTCAATGAATTTTACTTTATCATTTTCTTCCTCCCACCTTCGCTTATTTGTCCTGTGTATTTCATATTAACCTTACTTGGTAGTGTTATATAAACCAGATGTCTTTTGAAGCATACTGTGTTAAGCAGGGTAGGGAATTGTTATTGTTGCATAGCAACAACGCATTTGTTGTGGACCTACTTTTTGGTGGAAGATAACATCAGTATTAAAGCACCGTCAGTATGAAATTTAGGGCTTTTTGGGTTTATTTTTTATTTATTTTGTGCTTAAAAACTGTTATAAAAGCAATAGAACACTCAGGGTCTTGTGTTATTGTGATTAACATCACGGCTGTGATTTGGTCAGAGGCACAACCCTAAGGCGTGTTCTGTTGCTTAAAAAAAGACATACATAAGTGCTTTCTGTCTCTTCATCCAATCCCACACTGACTCAGTGAGGTGGCTCTGTGGGGGCCATACCATCTGCTGTAGGACTGCTTCTTCTTCTTGCTGTAGATAGCTCTTTATGATTGGGGTCATTGTCATAAATTAAGGGGCCTCCCTGATGGAAGTACATGATGAGTATGGGTATGCAGGTACTTCTCAGCAGTGAGGGGGCCATTAAACCTGACCAAATCATCAACTCCATTCAAAGACAAACAGCCCCAAATATGCATTGAACCTCCAACATGCTTCACTTTTGAATTCAGACACTGATCCACATAATGCTCTAAAGCCCTTCTCAAATTTTGACTCATCAGTCGACGGCACCCTGGCACTTGTGCTTTCATGCATACGTGAGGTTGCTTGTGGGTAGCACGGTGGTGCAGAGGTTAGCGTAGTTGACTCTCAGCTCCAGCAGCCCTGGTTCTATCCCAACCTCGGACTCCGCCTGTGTGGAGTCTGCATGTCCTCCCCGTGTCTGTAGGGGTTCACTCTGGGTGCTCCAGCTTCCTCCCACAGTCCAAAGACATGCATGTTAGGTTAATTGGTGTTTCCTAAGTGCCCTTAGAATACGAGTGTGTGAGTGTATGTGCCCAATGATGGATTGGCGCCCTGTCTAGGGTTGGTCCTGGATTAAGCACGTAGGAAAATGTATCAATGAATGAGTTTGCTTGATTTTGTCTCTCCCTCTGAACCATAGCTTTTTATTCGCAACTCGCATGAAGGCTACTTCATTGGACTACAGATGGGAACACCAGGGTCCCAATGATTTTTGCTACTTCTGAGCTGAGGGTGGTGCTGGACATCTTCTGATTTTGAAGAGAAGCAAGTATGAGGCACTTCTGCACTTAGCCAATCACCGAGTTGCTTGTCCTCAGCTTTGCATGTTTGTTTGCGCTTGTGCAAGTGGACAGAACATCTGAAAACACCAGTCCGCTGTGATATTTCAAAATGTGAGAGACCTTGCTCATGCAGGACAGTCACCTTGTCTCTTGTGGCTGTACTCAGTCTTGCCATGAGGTAAGATAGTATGGTTAAACTTCTACAATATACCAGTCTGTCCCTCAGCCATCTTTATTTCCCCTACACGACTGATTTTGTTTCAGGTTATTAGTTACAGTGGGGCAAAAAAGTATTTAGTCAGTCACTGACTGTGCAAGCTCTCCTACTTAGAAAGATGAGAGAGGTCTGTAATTTTCATCATAGGTACACTTCAACTATGAGAGACAAAATGAATCCAGGAAATCACATTGTAGGGTTTTTAAAGAATTCAATTGTAAATCATGGTGGAAAATAAGATTTCTGGCTCTCAGACCTGTAACTTCTTCTTTAAGAAGCTCTTCTGTCCTCCACTCGTTACCTGTATTAATGGCACCTGTTTGACCTCGTTATCTGTAGAAAAGACACCTATCCTCAGCCTCAAACAGTCAGACTCCAAACTCAACCATGGCCAAGACCAAATCCCCCCTCTAGGCTGTCTCCTTCCCCCCTTCCTCCCCCTTTTCTCTCCCTTCCCCCTTTGCCTATTTCTGTCTTTCCTCTTCCACTCTGTCCCCTCATTTTTATTTTGAATAAATCAAACTGTGGGGACAATTGTAAGAAAATGAAGACATACCAGAACATTGATAATCCTCTCCCTCAATCTGGGGCTCCACACAAGGATCTCATCCCCCGTGGTGTCAAATGATCATGAAACGGTTGAGCAAAAATCCCAGAACTACAACAGAGGGCCTGATGCATGACCTGCAGATAGCTGGGACCAAAGTAAACAAAGGCTAAACCATCAGTAACACACTACGCCGCGAGGACTCCGATCCTGCAAGTGCCGGCTTGCCCCCCTGCTTAAGCCAGTACATTTCCCATGTCTCGTTTCCTGTCTCCTTTTTCCCTCTCTCCTTATTCTTCTCCCTCCAGGATTGTGAGAATTATCATGCATGTGGTCAGAATGAAACCAAAATAGAAACTTTTTTGGTAACCACTCAACTCCTTCGATGTTTGGAGGAAAGAAAATTCCCTGATTTGCAACCATACCTTACTGGTGAGCATGGGGGTGGAAACATTATGCTTTGGGGCTGTTGTTCTGCAAAAAAAGGGACAGGACCACTGATCCCGTGTTAAGGGGAATGAACGGGGCCATGTATCATGAGATTTTAAGCCAAAACCTCCTTCCATCAGTGGAGCATTTTGAAGATGGAAACGTGGCTGGGTCTTCCAGCATGACAAGATCCCAAACACAAAACCGCTCGGGCAACAAAGTAGTGGCTCTGTGGAAAAACTTCAAGGTCCTGAGGTGCCTAGCCTCTCCAGACCCCAGCCCCATGAAATTTGTTGTTGAGTTTGAAGTTCATGTTGCCCCCAAAACATCACCTCTTGTATAGAAGAGATCTGGGGCGAATGGAGGAATGGGCCAATACCAGCAGCTACATTGTGTGTGTGCCAAACCTGGTGAAGACTTACAGGAAACGTTTGACCTCTGTCATTGCCAACAAAGGTTATGTTGCAAAGTATTGAGTTTTGTCTCTCATAGATGAAGTGTACCTATGATGAAAATTACAGACCTCTCTCATCTTTCTATGTAGGAGAACTTCAGTGGCTGACTAAATAGTTTTTTTGCCCCACTGTATGTCAATTGGCACATAATGCCATTGTTCAGTAGCTCCTGCTTGTTAGATTTTGTTTTTAATCATGCACTGAGTTTTATATATCCACAATAGTCCTGAAGTTTCTGTAACTGGAAAGTGCCTCTTATGACTATGCTACTTTTTTTAAAGAACACAGAAAAATCACATTGTTGGATTTCTATTTCATTTTGCACAGTAATCTATATGCAGATGTGTATTCTGCTTTCATTATTCCTTTCCTTTATTATTTTGTTTGTTGTTTTTACCTACATCAAATAACATGGATTTGGATGGATGGTGTTACTGGGATGTAGACTATTTGTGCTAGCATGAAGTAAAGTCGATTAATTGGAATACAAAACACTTTAGCAGACACAGGCACTAAGAATAAGAGCATCTGCTAAACACTGAAACTGGTTTTAAGATGTAGAAAGCATGATATTGAATCCTGAATAACACTCCAGTAAAAATTCATGGAGTGCAATCATTATTCCAAATTTCTGCATGATAGTCTGGTATTCCTGCCCTGATGCCTACTGACCTGTACTGAGGGTTGTGTGCCCAAACGCCAGTGCCTACAGATGCCCCGACGATGACCATGAGCTTCCAGAGCCAGATAGGTGCAAAGACGGCCCAGTAGCTCCACTCTATATCTCTGTCCAACCGCAGGGACAGCAGCACAGAGAACAGCAGCAGACATGCATAGATCAGGAACTTGCTGAGGAGATAAAAGCAGTAAAATACCAGTCATGGAAAAGTATAATATAGTACAAATATATTCTTGTGTGATTACGTCCAATTTTGGTAATAATCCAACATTTAACCAAGTAGCTTTGAAAAGGCTATTGTAGCTATAGGGAATCACTGCTTATACACTGCTCAGAAACATGCCCTACATCTTGAGGTCTGCTAATGCCATTATGGTGAGTCCTCAATGACCAGACACACACACACACACACACACACACACACACACACACGCATACACCTCTGTATCACTGTTTGAGAGGACTAGGTTAACTCCTCAGCCAAAGAGAAATGCCATCCGCATACACAGGCACATTTTAGAATTTTATTTCTCTACATCGCTGCAGCCAAAAACATGACTTAACACATGCTGTTCTGACATCCTACAGACCAAAGACATTAAAAAATGTTGAAATACGATTTCATATGTTACATATTTGCGTTGCTCCACTTGCGCAATAATTATATTTGTAGGTAGGTAGATAGACAGGTAGCATTTGACACCATCTTCAACATTGCTCTTCATGTTTTCCTTTTATTCTTGTTCATAAAAGTTTTTTCAATTTTATTTCCATTAAGAAATTAAGCAAGTTGAGGTCTTTTGTGGTGTTACATCTTTAATATTTGAGACAATGTTTATTGGAGCTTGGATATTCTACAACGCCAAAACGTAAAAAGCTGGGAGAGTATGAAAAATCGCAGAAACTTTACTTATACTTCATTGCAGACATTGAGCCCATGATATTTCATGTTTTTTCTGGTGAATTTAATTGAATTTGTTAATATACACTAACGTACATGCATGCTGCATTTCAGCCCTGCACCACATTCCGAAAAAACTTGGAACTGTAAAGCATTTACCACTTAAAATGTACAAGTAGTAAATGTAATATTGATATTATACGTAGTACATGTAACATTGTCATTCCTTCTCACAACACCTAAAGATGTTTTGACACTGAGGATACCAAGGGATGTAGTGTTTCAGGTGTTATTTTGTCTCGCTCTTCCTGCCAACATGTCTTAAGGTGTGTGACAGTACAGGTTGTCCCCGAAGGGCACTGACACAGTCGGACACCATGAGACTCTGGCCTTTGGACTTGTTGCCAATAACAGACTGGTGATGGTCATTTTCGGCTTTGGTCCAGAGTACACAGTGTCCATTTCTGGCAAAAAGAAGACATACAGGTGTTGGACAATGACACTGAAACACCTGGATTTAGACCACAATAATTTATTAGTATGGTGTAGGGCCTCCTTTTGCAGCCAATACAGCGTCTATTCGTCTTGGAAATGACATATACAAGTCCAGCACAGTGGTCAGAGGGATTTTAAGCCATTCTTCTTGCAGGATAGTGGCCAGGTCACTACGTGATGCTGGTGGAGTAAAACGTTTCCTGACTTGCTTCTCCAAAACACCCCAAAGTGGCTCAATAATATTTAGATCTGGTGACTGTGCAGGCCATGGGAGATGTTCACTTTCATGTTCATCAAACCAACCTTTCACCAGTCTTGCTGTGTGCATTGGTGCATTGTCATCCTGACACACGGCACCGCCTTCAGGATACAATGTTTGAACCATTGGATGCACATGGTCCTCCAGAATGGTTTGGTAGTATTTGGCAGTGACGCGCCTATCTAGCACAAGTATTGGGCCAAGGGAATGTCATGATATGGCAGCCCAAACCATCACTGATCCACCCCCAAGCTTCACTCTGGGCATGCAACAGTCTGGGTGGTACGATTCTTTGGGGCTTCTCCACACCAAAACTCCCCGGATGTGGGGAAAACAGTAAAGGTGGACTCATCAGAGAACAATACATGTTTCACATTGTCCATAGCCCAAGATTTGCGCTCCTTGCAAAAAAAAAACAATGCATGCAACAAACCCATGAAACCTCCCTTTTGGCATTGGCACGAGTGACCAGGTTTGGGCTCTAAACAGCCGTGCCGTGTATATTGACCCTGTGGAGCTCCCGACGGACAGTCCTGGTGGAAACCGGAGAGTTGAGGTGCACATTTAATTCTGCCATGATTTGGGCAGCCGTGGTTTTATGTTTTTTGGATACAATCCGGGTTAGCACCCGAACATCCCTTTCAGACAGCTTCCTCTTGCGTCCACAGTTAATCCTGTTGGATGTGGTTTGTCCTTCCTGGTGGTATGCTGACATTACCGTGGATACCGTGGCTCTTGATACATCACAAAGACTTGCTGTCTTGGTCACAGATGCGCCAGCAAGATGTGCACCAACAATTTGTCCTCTTTTGAACTCTGCTATGTCACCCATAATGTTGTGTGCATTGCAATATTTTCAGCAAAACTGTGCTCTTACCCTTCCAATTGAACCTTCACACTCTCTTACTGGTGTAATGTGCAATTAATGAAGATTGGCCACCAGACTGGTCCAATTTACCCATGAAACCTCCCACACTAAAATGACAGGCGTTTCAGTTTCATTGTCCAACCCCTGTATACGGAATACTGACTCTAATGACCACAATGCACGTTTCCACTGTGTGACCTACTTGCTGTGAGCCACCGTGCCGCCCAGAGCCCAAAGTCAACAATTCTTCTGGATATGGTTAACATAAAGCTTCTTTTTTGCACAGCAACGTTTTAGGTGCCATTTGTGAATGTAACTCCGTGTTGTAGTGCTTGCCCTGTACACAATGAAACTCCTCCAAAATCGCTTGAATCATTTAATGATGTTATGCATTGAAGAAGGATCTGTGATTGTTAATAGACACTGTGCTCTTAATCAATAACTAACTACATTTTCTGTTTTCTCTCCGAGCTGTGTTCCAATACCAGTTCCAGCCCCACACATGATGTTCATCCGCTTCAGCTTCACTCAAGCTGCTTCCGTCATCAGCTCCAGCCCCATCATACCCAGGCCACTTAATGCCGATGTGCATATTTTACGTTTTATTTGAAGTATGACTCCATGACTTTAGTTTCAATCTTAGATTTATCATCTACGCCGCCCAAGGAGGTTGGGTCCCTTTTTGAGTCTTGGTCCTCCCAAGGTTTCTTCCTCATAACACTTAGGGAGTTTTTCCTTGCCACTGTCGCCCTAGGCTTCTCAATTTGGGATTGGAGATAATCTAAACTTGTAAAGTTGCTTTGAGACAATGGTCCATTTTAAAAAAGCGCTTTATAAATAGATCTGACTTGATGCAGGAATGGATTCTTAGTAACAAATGAAATGAATTTGACCAGACAAAACAGGAAATATCTTGGGTTCATACTGCATGCAGTAAAAACCTAATAATTTTTATTTGCTGTTTCCATACTGTCCATGATTATAATAACCCAATTTGCCGCTTCACAGAAATTCTACTAGCAGACACAGCGCACACCCATCAGTAACAGCAGATATATTACTTACTCTAAACTCAAACTACTAGTTGTGTTTAGATTTCACGCTGCCTATTGGCAGAACCTGTGAGATTTTCAGCCAGCTTTCCAAACTTCGCAGCGAAAGCTAACTAGCTCTCTCAGAAATAACCCAACATATTATGCTTGCTGGGAATCTTGTTAAGGAGCTTATACAGGTGTACTTGTGTAAACGTAAGCTTAGGGTTGTTTAGCTGTTGAAGGTATAACATGTGCCATACGGCTACCCAGGTAAACAGAAGTAAACAAAGCTGACACAACGCTAACAGCAGGCCTGAGTCTTACGAGCTAACCTGCTAACCAGAACGTTGTACACAAACACCGGTGTGAGTTTTACCTCGGATTGAAATCCTGAAAGAAACCCCGGAGATTCATCTTTTCCTTCTTTTCATAGCATATGACCAGTTGTGATTAAAACTCTTCTTGAAAATAAACGTACCGGGGGCTACAGCCAGGCAGACACCTGGCATTAGATACGGGACGCTGAGGAATCGACTCCGTATCGAACTCACGCAGCCAAACGTTTCGAAACACTGCTTCGGGGCGTGGCTTAGATCTTACGTATTAAAGAAGGCCCAACCCATCGGTTAGAGACCCGAGGCTCCCAAAGGCGCAGTAATAAAGTAAACAATAAAGTAGAAATGATAAAAATACAAAATAAAGTAAATCTGTAAGGAGCATGTCTACATAGTCCCATCAGATATAGCTGTGGAGCAGTGCACAACTTAATCAGTATTTTAAGTATTTTAATCAGTGTTTTCTACCCAAGTAACACCTCTCAGAATGTAATATATTAACTAACTGTAGCACTAGTTACTTTCTACATATATTCCTGCAGCTGTTGCTAAAAGACCAATACTTTTTAACCAGCATTGCTACCAGCATTGGCAGCAACCCCCTCAACTCTGCCACCATCTTGTGCTGTTAATGTTACATTTACATTTACAGCATTTAGCAGACGCCCTTATCCAGAGCGACATATAATTAATGCAACCTTACAATCCAAGCAATTGTGGGTAAAGGGTCTTGCTCAAGGACCCAACAGTGGCAGCTTGGCAGAGGTGGGATTCGAACAGTCCCTTAACCGCTAGGCTACCACAGTCCGCACCTGCCAGGCATGCATGAACATGCACATAAGTGTGTGTGTGTGTGGCCGAGGGCGCTGCCAGATGAATTTCGGAGTGTAAAAGCTCTATGCTGGTATCTATATCACACACATCGAATCAAACAGCCGAAACACTGAGTGGCAGCTGTGATATTAATCCATTAGCCTACCTGCTATTACCGGTGCTGCATAAACACAGCAGCAATACCAACAAACCCTGGAATGTTAACGCAGCAAATGTGGACTTATGTTCTGCGGTGTTGCTAATGAAGGGCCTAACAATGTCTTATCTGTCCAGAACTGTGCACTGTGCTTGCCAAATATATGGCTGGTGTCTCTGCTGTGGAGGTATTAGTTGAGCATTAATGAGTGGGCAGTCTATTGACAGGTTACAGGTATATGCCGTTTAACGTCCACATTGCGTTCTAGGAAACAGGGCGTTGACCAGAATGGACATTGACCGGACATTAGCATTGTCACATAGTAGTTTAGATATTGTGCACAGTGTTTTATTTTAAAAAACACTATTAATTAAAACACAACATGAAAACATTTAGTACTTTACTGTATTGTAGTATTGTCTACTCTATTAATACATTCTTATCCTCGTATTATTTATCAAATGCAAAAGATTTACCGAAAATGATGGTGAAGGAATGATACCAGGCTTTTCCTGGTTTTCAAGACTGCGATTCGTTTCGTCTCGTACTAGTTTTCTGTCATTCAGAGGTGAATTACACATATTCCGCCCAAGGAGGTTGGGTCCCTTTTTGAGTCTTGGTCCTCCCAAGGTTTCTTCCTATAACACTCAGGGAGTTTTTCCTTGCCACTGTCACCCCTAGGCTTGCTCAATTTGGGATTGGACGTAGATATTAGGAGATAATCTAAACTTGTAAAGTTGCTTTGAGACAATGCTCCATTGTAAAAAGCGCTATATAAATAGATCTGACTTGACTGACTTGACATATACACAACAGATTTTTATTTCCTCATCACGTTTTCTGAACACATTTATAGTTAATTAATAAATACAAACATATAATCAGTGACACCATACACCGCTATTTATGGTTAAATTGGTTAAATCCATACATTTGAGTTTAAAATGTCCTTTTAACATTGTTTTAAAATTGACTTTAAATAAATCACTTCATTCAAAATACTAAACAAACATGACTGGGACGGTGGAGTGCAGCCCTGATAACACCCGCTTCTCACACCTATCGTTGCTGCTGGATTGTAATTCCATTAATCTGACTGATAACATTATTCCCACTTATTTAAATGGCTTACACTGGACACAATATTTCAGTAACCTTGCCATCTTTTAATGCATTTTATAAACTTGGCCTGTCAGAAAAAAGCAGCTTTATGGA